>SJYW01050176.1:49872-65247 GCA_006410735.1 Raphicerus campestris
CCCTGCTTATTTAACTTCTATGCAGAGTACATCATGAGAAACTCTGGGCTGGAATCAAAATTTCCAGGAGAAATATCAATAACCTCAGATATGTAGATGACACCACCCTTATCAGAAAGTAAAGAGGGCCTAAAAAGCCTCTTGATGAAAGTGAAAGAGAAGAGTGAAAAAGTTGACTTAAAGCTCAACATTCAGAAATCTAAGATCATGGCATCTGGTTTCATCATTTCATCTGGTTCATCATTTCTATTTCATGGTAAATAGATAAGGAAACAGTGGAAACAGTATCAGAGTTTATTTTTTGGGGTTCCAAAATTACTGCAGATAGTGACTGCAGCCATGAAATTAAAAGATGCTTACTCCTTGGAAGAAAAGTTATGACCAACCTAGATAGCATATTCAAAAGCAGAGACATTATTTGCCAACAAAGGTCCATCTAGTCAAGGCTATGGTTTTTCCAATAGTCATGTGTGGATGTGAGAGTTGGACTGTGAGGAAAGCTGAGCACTGAATAAGTGATGCTTTTGAAGTGTGGTGTTGGAGAAGACTCTTGAGAGTCTCCTAGACTGCAAGGAGATCCAACCATATCCACTCTGAAGGAGATCAGCCCTGAGATTTCTTTGGAAGGAATGATGCTGAAGCTGAAATTCCAGTACTTTGGCCACCTCATGTGAAGAGGTGACTCATTGGAAAAGACTCTGATGCTGGGAGGGATTGGGGGCAGGAGGAGAAGGGGATGACAGAGGATGAGAAGGCTGGATGGCATCACTGACTCGATGGACGTGAGTCTGAATGAACTCCAGGAGTTGGCGATGGACAGGGAGGCCTGGTGCGCTGAGATTCATAGGGTGGCAAAGAGTTGGACATGACTGAGTGACTGAACTAACTAGCCTTACCCTAGATCTTTTAATTAATTGGCTTTAAAATAATTAATTAGTTTTCTGTTTTTCTGATTTCTTTTTAGGTATTTCAGGATACTATTTCCACAGTGAGAGAGTGTGAAACAAAATACTGAAATTATATTCAGAAATGAAAAAGAAAGCCCTAAATAAATGTTTTTTTCATACCATGGCATATATGTGAAAAAAAATGCTTTTGCTTTTTTTTACGTACATGAAATCCTCTTTCCTTCCACTCTTTCCCCATAACCCAATTTTCCCTTTAATTCTCTTCTTTTCTTGTCGTTATTCTTTGTAACGTGCAAATATCCTGAAATCAATCCCTTCTAACTTTCAAAGGACAATATGCCTTAGGCCATTATTCTCCAAAAAAGTTAGGAAAGATCCATTGATTTAATTAAAACATTATAGTTATATTTGATATTAAAATAAGTGCAATATGTTATTTTACTAATATTAAAATATGAAAACTGTACACTATGTAAATGGAAAACATGTATTAGAGATGATTACTTTTAAAAACAACAGCAACAAACAAATGAACAGAAACTGACATGCATATATCCAAAGAATGAGAAGAGCACTCCTGTACCTATAGGCACAATCAGAACACTCTGTCTTTGCTTTCTTCTGCCATTTGGAACCTTCTCTCTACGTTAGAATCTGAACTTTTGTTCCTGACTTCAAACTGATTACTCTTAATTATCATTAAGTACATATTCACAAAATTATAATAATCCACCTGCTATCACATTGAACTTTTCAAAGAAGCCCCAAAATCTAGGTACCTTTATCCCTGCTTTATAAGCAGGGAAATGACTCCTCAGAGTGTATAAATCAATCTGTAGCCATAATAGGGAGAAGTTGTGTCTGTTTAGTTAATTGTTCAATCCTCCGCCTTCAAAGTGTCAGATATGCCCTAGCTCACCAATCAATATTTGTTGACTTAGTGGTCATGCTTAAATCTAAATCTAGTCTTCTAGACATCAACATTACATTACCTTTTGCTGTACATGCTAAGAGATTTCAGTTTTATTTTTGTAAAAATAGGGGAATATCTCAGATAAATTTGAAGTGGACTGGGAATAGTATTTGATCATTTTATGGCTAGATGTGGCATTTGAATAATGAATTTTATCACAAATTGGTGCCAGTCAGAAAGCATGAATAATGAGCTTATGATGATAATATATAGTAACTATTTATTATAGATAATATATATTTTATATTCGTATATATAGTGTCATTTTATTCCTTCTCACATTCTTTAGCTATTAGTACCATTTAGCAAAATTTTTAGGATCCAACAGACTTTAAATGGCTGTACTAGGATTTTTGACCTGTGCTGTCTGACTATGAAGCCATTCTGCTAAATATTTAAGGGAAGCCTTTCCTGGTCCAGGTGAGATATGATGAGGCTAAGAACTAAAGTAACAGAATTGTGTATGCAAAGGAGAGAATCTATTACATAGATAAGTTGGTGACAGCATTGCCTAATTTTGAAGAATAAATAGATATAGAAATAAAATATAAATATCAAAGATGAACTTAATATTTTTAACCATTGTAATTGTAACATCATTAGCAGACATCATAAGGAAAGAAGGATTAAGAGGATGGAGGTGAGGTGAATAATGATTTAAAATATATTTCTCAAAATATTCATTTCCTATGAAGTAGACTGTAAATCACATTTTGCTGTTGGTGTTCAGTCACTAAGTTGTGTCCTACTCTGAGACCCCGAGAACTGCAGCACACCAGGCTTCTCTCTTCTTCACTATCTCTCTTGGTTTCCTCAGGCTCATGTCCATTGAGTCAGTGATGACATCCAACCATCTCATCCTCTGCCACCGCTTTCTCTTGCCCTCTATCTTTCCAAGCATCAGGGTCTTTTCCAATGAATGAACTTTTGCATCAAGTGGCCACAATATTGGAACTTCACCATCAGTATCAGTCCTTCCAAAGAATATTCAGGACTGATTTCCTTTAGGAGGCAGGTAATGTGGTCTGGTATTCCCATCTCATTAAGAATATTCCAGTTTGTTGTGACCCACACAGTAAAGCCTTTAGCATAGTCAATGAAGCAGAAGTAGGTGTTTTGTAAATTACATTAGGGAAGTTGGAGAGAAAAAGTAAAGTTGAAGAAATGGAAAAGAATAGCTTAGAATATATAAATAGTTTATATAAAGATGAAAGAGATATAAAGTATAAAATTGCTATTGCTCAGATAAATTACTTGTGCTTATGTCAAGAGGAAACCATAAATCTTTTCTCTGAAAAACTGTTTATAAATGTACTACCTTACAAGTAGTACTGTGGAAAATTCTTAAAGAGATGGGAATGCCAGACCACCTTATCTGCTTCCTGAGAAACCTGTATGCAGGTCAAGAAGCAACAGTTAGTACTAGAAATGGAACAATGAATTGGTTCAAAATTGGGAAAGGAGTATATTTCAAGACTGTATATTGTCACCCTGATTATTTAAAATATATGTAGAGTACATCATGTGAAATGTTGGGCTAGATGAAACGCAAGCTGGAATCAAGATGCTGGGAGAAATGTCAACCTCAGATACGCAGATGACACTACCCTTATGGCAGAAACTGAAGAGGAACTAAAGAGCCTCTTGATGAAGGTGAAAGAGGGGACTGAAAAAGCTGGCTTAAAACCCAACATTTAAAAAAAAGAAAAACTAAGATGATGAAGTCTAGTCCCATCACTTCATGGGAAATAGATAGGGAAATAGTGACAGACTTTATTTTGGGGGGGCTCCAAAAATTACTGCAGATGGCTACTCTAGCCAGGAAATTAAAGGATACTTGCTCCTTGGTAGTAAAGCTATGATAAACCTAGGCAGCAGATAAAAAAGTAGAGAAATCACTTTGCTGACAAAGGTCCATATCTTCAAAGCTATGGCTTTTCCAGTAGCCGTGCATGGGTGTGAGTTGGACCATAAAGAATGCTGAGAGCCGAAAAATTGATGCTTTTATCTGCAGTGTTGGAGAAGACTCTTGAGAGTCCCTTGAACTGCAAAGAGATCCAACCAGTCCATCCTAAAGGAAATCAGTCCTGAATATTCATTGGAAGGACTAAATCTGAGGCTCCAATACTTTGGCCACCTGATGCAAAGAGCCAACTCATTAGAAAACACCTTGATGCTTGGAAGGATTGAAGGCGGGAGAAGGGGATAACAGAGGATGAGATTGTTGGATAGCATCACCCATTCAACAGCCCCGAGCTTGAGCAAACTTGGGGAGATGGTAAAGGACAGGCAAGCATTGTGTGCTGCTGTCCATGGGGTCACAAAGAGTTGGACATGGCTGAGTGACTGATCAAAAACAAAAACCTTACAAGCAACATGGATAGAGTAAATTATCAGTATGGTTTTTGTAGTTGATATGATATTTATTTGGGAAAAATATCTATATCCAATATTTTTTTTCAAGAAATATCTTGTGGACAAAGCTTTACATTTTTGTCTCCTTCAACAAGCAGTGATTTCTAGCCTTACTTTCCTACACAACAGAGCTATAATGATGAGGCTTAAATGTTTGAGATTTACAAAGTTGATTCATTGCTCAGCTAGTGTGGTAGATCATATCCCTTCAGCCACACAGAGCAAGATTGCACACCAAATGCTGATTCCATAAAAATTGGTGTCAATGTGCCTTTCTTAGTCAAATACAACATACGTTCTGGCTCTTGAATGTGCTTGCCCAGGTCCATATGCCATGATGGCAGTATGCCCATTCATAAAATGCTCTGCCAAGTTTAGCTGGACAAAGGTATAGCAAAAGAGAGATCAGAAAGGAAATTTGCTTCAGCTACAAATGAACATGCTAAGATAAGAAAATATGCCTAAGCATGAAAGACATCAATCTGAACTATGAACACTGAAAACATTTCATACCATTTGATCAGCATCATCAATAGCCTGAAATGATTTGAAGATTCAGTTTGTTCCCCAAGATGTTAACCATAGGTCTCTTTCATTAAAACTGCAGGAACTAACTGCTGACTCTTCAGCAAACTGCCTAGATTTTAAGAGCAGTAAGTCATTGTAAAGGTAAATTTATATAATAAATGTTAATATATAAAATTAGTAGTGTTGTAGAAGAATAACAGAACATTCAATAATCACATACTTCTTGATAATGGCTAGAGTATCATGTTCAAAGTGATCATTTTATATTCTATATTACTTGGCTTGCTATTTATAATTACATTAGTTCCTCAACTTATTTTTCTGTCACATGAGAATTCCACCACCATAATATGTCATAAAGTTTCTAATGAAAGTACGACATTCACCTGAATTGTTTTTCCAGAGAATCTAGTCATCTGAGAGATCATCACCATGCCCTTTAAGAAAAAAAAAAAAGTTTTTTTATGGTATTTGGATACAACAATTACATAAGTAGTTAGTTATCAGAAATAAATAATTATTGATGGTTTTGCTAGGTCATCGAATTGCATTCCTTTCATTGATTTATCTGGAGAAGGAAATGGCAACCTACTCTGGTATTCTTGCCTGGAGAATCCTGTGGACAGAGAAGCCTGGTGGGCTGCTGTCCATGGGGTCGCACAGAGTCGGACGCGACTGAAGCGACTTAGCAGCAACAGAAGCATTGATTTATCATCCATCAATATCAGAGAGATAATGGCTTTTTCTTATTTAACCACTCTTTTATTTAACTATCTATTATATTACTAATGAATGCAAAACTCACCATAAGTTCTTAGAGCACCAAACACATTTTTCACCTTGGAAACTACAGATATATACCACCACATGCTTGCTAGTTGGCTTCCTTTCATAAACTCTTTTGGCCTAGCTAGTTTTGTTGTTGTTGTTGTTGTTTTAATCTTATTCCTTCATCTTACTGATTTTCTTCTTAGCACTAATTATTATTTTAGCATATATTTGTCTCTGATAGATTTTTACTTCTTACACTTAGAATTACCTGTTTTAATTCACCAGTTTATGTGCAGTGTCTAAGCCAGTATCTTAAGCTCAATAATTATGTTGAATGGATACATATATGTGAATGAAGATTATCTTATATTAATAAGCTTTAATGAGAAGAAAGGGACACTTCTTTCAATGTTTGAGATTGCTGTGTTACTTTAGGATTCTTAGTTGTAGATGACAGAGTCCACTCCAGCAGGTTTAAGGAGAAGAGCCTTTATTACAACCTAGCATTAATTCACAGAATTAGTGAAAGTTCAGGGAACTAAACTTGATGGTAAACAGTCAAAATGACCCAATCAAAAGATATATCCAACATTACTACCCAAAATGTAGCTGATTTTACCACCTGCTGTTCAGCAGTATATATATTCAAACATCAGAATCCTCTTAACAGATGTTGTAGAAATCAAAGGACTCCCAGACTATGCTCATGAAAGAAACAGCTAGCCTTTGCCCCCAATGTTTCTTTTTGCCTTCCAAGTCTCATATATATATATGTGTGTGTATATATATATATATATACATATGTGTGTGTGTGTGTGTGTCTATTTGATGGAAGAAAGTCTCATTGGGATCTTGAATCTAAGAAATGTAGCTTTGATGTTTTAGTCTCTGTTTTTGGTTGCACCACTTGACTTGTAGGAATTTAGTTCCCTAACCAAAGCACATAATCCTAACCACTGCACCACCACAGAATTCCCTGGCCTCTGGTTTAAAGGAAAGTGGGCCACAGGAGGCATAACTGGGGTCAAATGAGCCAATCTATTATATTGTCCACAGTCTCTGTGGCTGAAGAGAGTGTAATGCAATCAAACAATGGAAAAACAAAACAAAACAAAAATCCAACATAGCTGAAACACAATGAGGGTGAGTGTGCACTCTATACATATCTTCTCTCTTGATTCTCACCACAATTTGCTAACTCAGGCAATCAACCCTTTAAACCCAATTATTTGGCTCCAGAACTAAGTACCTAAAATTTACCTATATTTCTTTCACTGTTATTACCAAATATTGAACAGCACAAACATGCAACGATTACTTCCTGATGGACTAACACTTTCACTTTTCCATATTATATATGAAATACCAGTGGATGTCTCAAGATTTTAATAACTTTAAAAAATTTCCATAATGTTAGAACTCATTTTCCAGTAACTTAGTTGTCTTTTATTTTAGGACTTAAATTTTTAAGTTCCCCATTATTGCCCATTTTTAAAGCCTAGAGTAGCCCCACATGACTGCAGAAAATGAGCTGTCAGTGTTAGCCCATCTTGTGGGAAACAGTCCAAAATATCCTGTTGGTCTACTTAAACTCAGTCATGCATAATTTACTGGATAATCACTAGTGTCCTAATCAATATCTCTATCTATCTACTCACTAATCCAGTTCAAAAACTGTGTGACTTAACATGCACTGGACTCAGGACTAGCCCTTGGCAAATCTGAAATCTGTCTGTGATGTCTTCACTTTTCCTTACCAGCTATCCTTTCTGAAACTCAGACTGTTCTTATAAAATTTAAACCAAAAAGAAAAGGACTTTGCATTTTTTTCCACTTATTTTATCTCTTTGTAAGGAAATTGAAGCTTTAAATATTAAATGACTGACCTAAGACCATTAAATAAAGCTGTGACAAAGTCAAAGCTAATAACATTCTTCTAGGGTATGCTGATTCCACATTCCATGAAACTTCCATGTTTCTCTCTAAAATATCTTTCAGACTGTATGTGAAAGCTAGTCAGCCCTATTACACAGGTCACTAGTTTACAAAAAGAAGTAATAATAAGAAAATCTCTGCTAGTATGTGATAGAATAAGTACATGGTAAAATAACTAAGGTTCTATACATCCCTTTTAATTTCAGCCAAAGAAATACACGTTTACCTTAAAGCAGATTTTAATGAATTAAAAAAATCATTGGATTTTTAGTCTAGCCATAGTACTAACTAGATGTTATCTTAGGCAAGTAATTTCATCTCTCTGGCCCTTAAAAATAAATCAGAAATTGAAATTTATAGTCTCTAAATTCCCTTCTAGCTTAAGAAATTCATGAAGCAGCAGCAGTGTTACTATATTCACAAAAAGAATGGCTCAGGTCAACATTGACAAATTCACTTTTTCTATATGACAACCATCTGTCCCAGTTTGACCAGGACAATGTTAGTTTACGCCTGTGATCCCCAAGTAATTAAACACTTTCAGCCTCAAAATTATTCTATTTTGAAAGAAAAACTGTAAAAACAATCTTATAAATGTAGGAGAGGTCAATGCTGTGTCAGGCTGAGATATTTATATATCATATTGAGCGCAGATAATGATAACAATTTCTACACTTACAAGAGCAAACATGATATCTTTAGACACTTTTTCTACATTATGACATTTTAGGAATACAGTGTTATTGCNGTGTCAGGTTGAGATATTTATATATCATATTGAGCGCAGATAATGATAACAATTTCTACACTTACAAGAGCAAACATGATATCTTTAGACACTTTTTCTACATTATGACATTTTAGGAATACAGTGTTATTGCTGAGTACGATCTCTTGAGTCAGACTGCTGGATTCTAACTTAGGTTTGCCATTCACTTGCTTTAGTTCCTCATCTAAAGAGAAAATCTTGTTATAAGGTTTCAGTTCAGTTCAGTTCAGTCACTCAGTCATGTCTGACTCTTTGCAACTCCATGGACTGCAGCATGCCAGGCCTCCCTGTCCATTGCCAACTCCCAGTGTTTACTCAAAGTCATCTCCATTGAGTCAGTAATGCCATCCCNTATATATATATATATATATACATATGTGTGTGTGTGTGTGTGTGTGTGTGTGTGTGTGTCTATTTGATGGAAGAAAGTCTCAGTGGGATCTTGAATCTAAGAAATGTAGCTTTGATGTTTTAGTCTCTGTTTTTGGTCGCACCACTTGACTTGTAGGAATTTAGTTCCCTAACCAAAGCACATAATCCTAACCACTGCACCACCACAGAATTCCCTGGCCTCTGGTTTAAAGGAAAGTGGGCCACAGGAGGCATAACTGGGGTCAAATGAGCCAATCTATTATATTGTCCACAATCTCTGTGGCTGAAGAGAGTGTAATGCAATCAAACAATGGAAAAACAAAACAAAACAAAAATCCAACATAGCTGAAACACAATGAGGGTGAGTGTGCACTCTATACATATCTTCTCTCTTGATTCTCACCACAATTTGCTAACTCAGGCAATCAACCCTTTAAACCCAATTATTTGGCTCCAGAACTAAGTACCTAAAATTTACCTATATTTCTTTCACTGTTATTACCAAATATTGAACAGCACAAACATGCAACGATTACTTCCTGATGGACTAACACTTTCACTTTTCCATATTATATATGAAATACCAGTGGATGTCTCAAGATTTTAATAACTTTAAAAAATTTCCATAATGTTAGAACTCATTTTCCAGTAACTTAGTTGTCTTTTATTTTAGGACTTAAATTTTTAAGTTCCCCATTATTGCCCATTTTTAAAGCCTAGAGTAGCCCCACATGACTCCAGAAAATGAGCTGTCAGTGTTAGCCCATCTTGTGGGAAACAGTCCAAAATATCCTGTTGGTCTACTTAAACTCAGTCATGCATAATTTACTGGATAATCACTAGTGTCCTAATCAATATCTCTATCTATCTACTCACTAATCCAGTTCAAAAACTGTGTGACTTAACATGCACTGGACTCAGGACTAGCCCTTGGCAAATCTGAAATCTGTCTGTGATGTCTTCACTTTTCCTTACCAGCTATCCTTTCTGAAACTCAGACTGTTCTTATAAAATTTAAACCAAAAAGAAAAGGACTTTGCATTTTTTTCCACTTATTTTATCTCTTTGTAAGGAAATTGAAGCTTTAAATATTAAATGACTGACCTAAGACCATTAAATAAAACTGTGACAAAGTCAAAGCTAATAACATTCTTCTAGGGTATGCTGATTCCACATTCCATGAAACTTCCATGTTTCTCTCTAAAATATCTTTCAGACTGTATGTGAAAGCTAGTCAGCCCTATTATACAGGTCACTAGTTTACAAAAAGAAGTAATAATAAGAAAATGTCTGCTAGTATGTGATAGAATAAGTACATGGTAAAATAACTAAGGTTCTATACATCCCTTTTAATTTCAGCCAAAGAAATACACGTTTACCTTAAAGCAGATTTTAATGAATTAAAAAAATCATTGGATTTTTAGTCTAGCCATAGTACTAACTAGATGTTATCTTAGGCAAGTAATTTCATCTCTCTGGCCCTTAAAAATAAATCAGAAATTGAAATTTATAGTCTCTAAATTCCCTTCTAGCTTAAGAAATTCATGAAGCAGCAGCAGTGTTACTATATTCACAAAAAGAATGGCTCAGGTCAACATTGACAAATTCACTTTTTCTATATGACAACCATCTGTCCCAGTTTGACCAGGACAATGTTAGTTTACGCCTGTGATCCCCAAGTAATTAAACACTTTCAGCCTCAAAATTATTCTATTTTGAAAGAAAAACTGTAAAAACAATCTTATAAATGTAGGAGAGGTCAATGCTGTGTCAGGCTGAGATATTTATATATCATATTGAGCGCAGATAATGATAACAATTTCTACACTTACAAGAGCAAACATGATATCTTTAGACACTTTTTCTACATTATGACATTTTAGGAATACAGTGTTATTGCTGAGTACGATCTCTTGAGTCAGACTGCTGGATTCTAACTTAGGTTTGCCATTCACTTGCTTTAGTTCCTCATCTAAAGAGAAAATCTTGTTATAAGGTTTCAGTTCAGTTCAGTTCAGTCACTCAGTCATGTCTGACTCTTTGCAACTCCATGGACTGCAGCATGCCAGGCCTCCCTGTCCATTGCCAACTCCCAGTGTTTACTCAAAGTCATCTCCATTGAGTCAGTAATGCCATCCCTCTATCTCATCCTCTGTCGACTCCTTCTCCTCCCACCTTCAATCTTTCCCAGTATCAGGGTCTTTTCCAATAAGTCAGTTCTTCTCATCAGGTGACCAAAGTATTGGAGTTTCAGCTTCAACATCAATCCTTCCAATGAATATTCAGGACTGATTTCATTTAGGATGAAATGATTGGTTCTCCTTCCAGTCCAAGGGACTCTCAAGAGTCTTCTCCAACTCTACAGTTCAAAAGCATCAGTTCTTCAGTACTCAACTTTCTTTATAGTCCAGTTCTCACATCCATACATGACTACTGGAAAAACCATAGTTTTGACTAGACCGACCTTTGTTGGCATAGTATTGTCTCTGCTTTTGAATAGGCCATCTAGGTTGGTCATAACTTTTCTTCCAAGGAGTAAACATCTTTTAATTTCATGACTGTAGTCACCATCTGCAGTGATTTTGGAGATCCCCAAAATAAAGTCTGACACTGTTACCACTGTTTCCCCGACTATTTGCCATGAAGTAATGGGACCAAATGCCATGATCTTCGTTTTCAGAATGTTGAGCTTTAAGCCAACTTTTTCACTCTCCTCTTTCACTTTTCAAGAGGCTCTTTAGGTCTTCTTCACTTTCTGCCATAAGGTGGTGTCATTTGCATATCTGAGGTTATTGATATTTCTCCCAGCAATCTTGATTCCAACTTGTGCTTCATCCAACCCAGGCTTTCTCATGATATATTCTGCATAGAAGTTAAATAAGCAGGGTGGCAGTATACTGCCTTGATGTACTTCTTTTCCTATTTGGAAACAGTCTGTCATTTCTTGTCCGGTTCTAACTGTTGCTTCCTGACCTGCATACAGATTTCTCAAGAGGCAGGTCAGGTGGTTTGGTTTCCCATCTCTTGAAGAATTTTCCAGTTTGTTGTGGTCCACACAGCAAAGGCTTTGGCATAGTCAATAAAGCAGAAGTAGATGTTTTTTCTGGAGCTCTCTTGCTTTTTCCATGATCCAGCAGATGTTGACCATTTGATCTCTGATTCCTCTGCCTTTTCTAAATCCAGCTTGAACATCTGGAAGTTCACAGTTCATGTATTGCTGAAGCCTGGCTTGGAGAATTTTGAATATAAGGTTTAAATGAGTAGATTCAGAGCCAGTGCTTACAATTGTTGCTGTTCAGTTGCTAAGTCGTATGTGACTCTTTGTGACCCCATGGACTGTAGTACTTCAGGCTTCCCTGTTCACCATTGCTCAAACTATGTCCATTGAGTTCATGATGCCATCCAACCATCTCATCTTCTGTTGCCCTGTTTTCCTCCTGCTTAATATAATACCTGGTAAATGAGATTTCAGAATGTACATTAAGTACATTCCTAAAGAAGTATTGATATGTGGGTTAGATCACATTAGATCTATTTTTAACAGATTCTTACTGAAGTTTCTGAGAAGTTTAAAAATCTTGCCAAAAATGTGTTGCATTTTCTTTGATTCAGTTCTCTACCGTGTTCAGCTCTTTCTCATCATGTGGTTTAAAGATCAAATTTTACCCCCATTGTCTCAATCACTCTTCCTTCCAGTTCGCAAATAGCTGGCTTCACTACCTTTCAGAGTCTCAGTTTATATGCCCCTTTTTCAGAGAAGCACTTTTGGATCAACTAACACCAACTAAGCTACAAACTCTAAGTCCTATTACTTTCCCTCATGTCATTCTTCTTCATAGCATGGATCTCAATGTTTACTTATATTTAATTTACTGGTTGGCAGCTTATGTCTATTTTCTCTGCTAGAATAGATACTGAGTGAGATCAAAACACATGTCGGTCTTTTTCATTACTGTGTATCAAGGATTGAATCCAATACGTGGCACAGCACAAACATTTTAATAATTTTGAAGGAGTTCAATGAATGGGACACATGTAAGTATCTAATTCAAGATTTAAGTCTGTATCCACTCACTTCAAATCTCTCTACACTATGAGACATGCTTTATTTGTTAGTCATTGTACTGCAACTCTTTGTTAGTTGAGTAATTCAGGAAATCTTATGTGACCATTGAAAATCATTAAAAATATAATTTTGAAATTGTATTGAAATTTAAAATTGAATTTCTAGATATTCCTCCAGATTGTTATTTTTTCAAACATAGGATAAAAATAGTTGTATAAGTTATTAGCCACATGAAGATATCATTTTTGTGAGTCAATATCAGTTAAATAATTCCTAACCCCAGAGTATTATTCATTTATAAGAGTGTGTCTTCTTGAGTTATAGTTTCCTACTATGCAGAGCCAACCTGGTAATAGAAATAAAGGAGGCAAAAATTGACTAAATAAAAGAACAAAAGGAAGTTCTGCAAAGTTGGTTATTTATCTTAAGTGCCAAGGAATAAAGTTTAAAAATCTAATTTTTAATAAATCATGTTTGAGGATTTTTTATCAATAAAAATAATCCTACACTGAATTATAATTTATCTTTGTTATTCAATTTAGCCTAGATTACAAACACAAAGTCAGTATTAATATTGTGTTCATATAATTCAAGAATCATTCAAGGAAAGAATCATATGAACTAAGGCAATGATATTGGGGAAAAACAATATTTAATGGCTGAAAATTAGTAATATGTGAGATAGTCATGTTTCTATTTTTGGTCAGAGTTACTTTTTTTCTTTTATTTTTTAGTAGGCAGTCTATAACCTAGTTTCATAGTCTCTCAGGGACTGAGGTTCTTTAAATAAAGATTAAATTACATACCACAGCTGATTCCAGTATTACAAAAAATAATTATTTCTAGATTGTCTCTAAGTCTTCTCATCATATTCAGTTTAGATCTTAGCATCTTGAAAGCTGTACATTTTATATTTAAGCAGGTAATTGAGTAAAGTTGTAACCAATAACTAATTAAATCTATGAAATCACCTCTCTCCTTTCTGTTCTCGCATGAATCATACACTAGAAGAAACATCATCTGCAGAATTGGGAATATTAGCAGAGGAGAGACTGTTTAGTCAGTTTTCACATTAACAGTCAGACCAGTTGAAATCACTCCCCAGACGTGATTTGGCCCGAAGCCAGATGGTTGATACTGTTAATAGAGAAAACATCTGTTTATACTAATGTGTTAGTTTACTGTGCTTGGAGGCCATCAATATGAGCTGCTATGTGCACAGGTATTATGAAAGGAATGAATAATCTTTTTTCATTTGAAAGTCAACAGTAGATAGAGGACTCTTGTTTCATGTCCTCATATCAAGTCCTGCTCACACCCTGAAGATAAAGAATTATAGACAAACCAGGGACCACACAGTATTCTCATTAACTCTAAATACCTATTTCCCTTCCTTTAGTTCTGAGTGAAATCAGAAGACTATATTCTTGAGCAATTGGCTAAAATGATGCAATTAAAAGGAAACATACACTGCATGTAGCTAATTAGCAAATTCAACAATATCACCTATGATTGAATTGTGTAACTTGCTCTGAAACTGCCTCAGAACATCAGTCTGGAATTGTTTTTCATCCCAAAGAGAAATACCTGTTTTACACATTTTACAGAGGCCATATCAAAGTCACTAAAGGCAATAAGAAGCCATCACTGCAAATAGATGAAGCCTTACAAACTGTATATATGTGTGATAAAGATACAGAAGTGGGGTATCACCTCAGAAAATTGGAAATGACACATTCAGAGAAGTTCTTATGAATGTCATAATTTGAGCAAGCTCCTGTACTATCTTGGGTAATTATACAAGCCTTCATAAATAATTATTGGTTATTGAAGTACAAGGAAAACAAGTTTTAGTTTATATAGAGAAGGTCATTACTTAAATGTAGAACTTCTCACTGTTTTGTGGGATAGGCTAATGAAAAATGTACTTGCTCACCACAGCAAGAATCAGGGCATGAACTAAAGCCATAAAAGTTTTATAGAGCTTCTCCACAGATACCACATTGCTTTCTATGCCTCATTCTTTGCAGTACAGTTGGTAGGAAAAAGCTAAGTGCAGTAGCTTCATTTCAAAAGGATTGCTCAAACTTCAATTGTTTTGCTTTGGAGCCAAAGCAGAGTCTTTTTGATCATTTCACTGGCTGCAGGTTTGGTGGGAGGTAAAGCTGTGCTTCATACAGTGTTACCAGTATGAAGTATAAATCAGGTTTTACAAATATGCCCATTTGGTGTACTCAATTGACTGTAGAATAATTATTCTCTGCTGTGTAATTGTTGTGCTGTGGAAGAAAGCAGGACTTCTAAACATTTAATGGAAGTTTTATGTGACCTGAATTAGGACTGTATTTTCTCCCACCAAGTTCTGTAGTGCAACAAAAGCATTTTGTAATGATTTCATGTTAAATCTACAGTGTGCAAGCCTGCCTAGGTATTAGTTGTTGCTGTCTGTACTTGTGTGTGTGTTCATAATTTTTTTCTGATTGTCTACTTGTCCTTCTGCACCACCATTTGAGAACAAGAGCATAAACACAACACATTTCAGTGAAAGGATCAGGAATTTCTTTTTCTCTAGTAACATTTTACGAACCAACTAAAGGCTCAGATGGAAGGTTTGGTGGTGGTGGGGGGGAGCGGGGAA
>SJYW01050176.1:65340-79911 GCA_006410735.1 Raphicerus campestris
AGAGGGAAGGTTGGGTGGGGGGGGGAGGGAGCGGGGAAGGGGGAGGGCAGTACTCATTAACTAAAATTTTTTTGTTTTATCTTTTTGTTCTGTTAAAGCTTTTGATGAAAATTTGGTAGTTTATGTTTCAAAGATTATTCCTTATCTAGAAAGCTTTGTACATATTTATAATATAAACATTTCAGATACATTTGAAAGGTATGTTCAGTCATATATCAGGATCTATTTCCCAACCATGGTATAATCAAACAGAAATGTTCAAGTTCTGTGCCCATTTTCCCCCCAGATAGTTCTGTTAACCTAAGAAGAAAAAAATTACATTAGAAAATGAGTTTTGAGCTTTCATTTGTAATATATTCAGTTCTGTACTCAGTTTATAAAATCAGTAAGTGCTCATTGTGTGAAACTCATGACAGATTTAATACAATCCTATTGTTGACATTTCCATTTATCAAGTGTACATTTTAATATGAAAATATTTTCCCACATCTAATCACCAAGGTTCTGACCATTTCCCAGTTCAGTATGTGGCCATGTTTCTTGGTACCCTGAGTAATGGATTGATGTGAACCACAGTGTAGTATGTCCTAGATTATAATGCTATTATATGGCTGTATTAAAGTTTCTTTAGAAGTATCATATCATTCCCTAGACTTCATACCTAAACATAAAAATATTAGATTTTAATAGTTTTCTTATGAATCTAGAATTTTAAGAAAATATTAACTGTGAGCTCTTGAGTCTATCTTTGTTAATTCTCCTTTTAAAATGTAGGATTTGCTCCAGCTTGAGACTATGAACATTATCATGTGGTCGCTATTACAGTAGTCACACCCAATCTAATATATGAATCTAAGGGCCTTGACTTTTAATTGCTCCTTATATGAAAAGCCTATTTCATTATCTTGTCCTTATTCATCTTAAAATTTTCAGTAGCTGAAGAATTTTGGAATGTCTAGGGTAAGGCCATTATTTTTAAGTCTAGGTTTCTTCAAAGACCATCACAATCTATAGATGGTACTTTGAAGTTTATCTTTTTTTTCTACTTGTTCTGTGAATCCCCAGGGGGCAAGCATTTAATATTTCTTTAATCTGGAGCCAAAATGACTTCCTGCTCCAGTGCTGGCCTCAATTATGGTGCTAGAGAATTATCCTTTCTTAATTAAAGGAATCACAGTGCTGTCTGGGAGCAGTGAGCATTCCATTTCAAGGGGTGGGGTGATTAAATTTACATCCTCAGATAAATATAAAATATTCTAGTTTTACATGTGTTCTGGGCAGATTTTTGGAATAGGGTTATTTCCATCAACTTCATATGTAAATAGCATATGTACATATCTAGAAACTTTCTAATTATAAAGTCAAAGACTACAGATTTTTAAAAAAATAAAGTCAATAAAGCAGTTATAATGACAGTACTTAATTTATTTAAAATCATTGAATTGAAAGTGATGTTTCTCTGGGAAAAAGGATAATGCTAGAGTACCTCTCATGAAACATATTAGAATAATTTGGTGATACTGTGCAATTGTTTCTCATTTAGATGTCATTTATTAATTTTCAGAAATTTCCTAGTAGTAAATGGTTGATTGACCAATTTTCCCCCATATTTTATTTTCTTACGTGAATATTTGTCTTTAGATACATCTTTATTTTTATGAATTTGCTGTCCTAATTCTCCATTAAATTTCTGTGAAGTGTTCTCATACTCAGTACTTCTATTAGAGCAGAAATAGAACTTTCTCTGAAGATGAAGATGTTTTATAGCTTACACTGTCCAGTACAGTAACCACTATTTGACATGTTTATTATCAAGCACTTATAATGTGGCTAGTGCAACTAGGAAACTAATATTTAACTTTACTTAATTTTAATTATTTAACTTTGATTTAAATTTAAATGATCATATGTGGCTAGTACTAGGTTTGGACAGTGCAGTTAAAAGACATTCATACAAATTTTTAGCAACTTATTCAGCCATGATTCATAAGACAATTTTTTTTGTGTGTTCAGCCATATTTATGCAAGTAGATATTTTGCAGCAGTTAACTGTATTTATTTCATTTTTTACTAAGCTAAACATAAGAATTATTGACAGTTTAAATTCTCATCTATGTTTTATCATACCCCCTTGGGAACTGAGCAAATTAGCAGAATTATTAATACCAGATCAGAATACTTGTGGCATAACATTTTAAATCAGAAACCCAGATGGTTTATTAAGCTAGGGTGAACATTATGAACATAAAGATAGATTTACGTGTGATTTAAATATGTTTAAGATAAAGTATATCTAAAAGAGAATTAAAACATATCATGATATCCAAAGTCAATTCCTAATTTTTCTCCATCTTCCTTAAACACAAGATCCCACCACAAGGCCTCTGCACTGGCTATTTGCTACACTCTTCCTNTTACATGTGATTTAAATATGTTTAAGATAAAGTATGTCTAAAAGAGAATTAAAACATATCATGATATCCAAAGTCAATTCCTAATTTTTCTCCATCTTCCTTAAACACAAGATCCCACCACAAGGCCTCTGCACTGGCTATTTGCTACACTCTTCCTCCAAAGAGCCATAGGCCTCACTACCTTATCTCCCCCCAAGGACACCAATATTACCTTCCCAGTGCAATCAACTTTACCCTATTCAATAGCATAACTCACTTTCCTCTCAACACTCCAAAATTTCCATACCTTGCTCTGTTTTTCTCCACATCACTTATTACTTTCTGACATATTATATAATTTACTCACTTCTTTTATTTCTTTGGATCCTAAATTGATGTGAGATTCCTAAAAGCAAGTAATTTGGATCTTTTTTGTTTCTAATGTGTTACCAACCCTAGGACATAACTAGGCAGTTGGTAGTCCTCAGTAAGTTTTAGGTACCATTGAAAAGACTTAATGAGTAGTCTAATTGACAGATTCGTAATAGTGAACTTTTTCTATTAAGTGCTAAATAGTTTGTATTTTAAGGTTTATAGGCCACATGTGGTTTCTGTTGCATTCTTTAAAAATGTTAAAATTTCTTGACTGGTAGACAGCATAAAAACAGATTGTAGGCCAGACTTGGTCCACAGGCCACAGTTTACTTATCCTTTGTCTATGGTTTTTCCTGTGGTCATGTATGGATGTGAGAGTTGGACTGTGAAGAAGGCTGAGTGCCAAAGAATTGATGCTTTTGAACTGTGGTGTTAGAGAAGACTCTTGAGAGTCCCTTGGACTGCAAGGAGATCCAACCAGTCCATTCTGAAGGAGATTAGCCCTGGGATTTCTTTGGAAGGAATGATGCTGAAGCTGAAACTCTGGTACTTTGGCCACCTCGTGAGAAGAGTTGACTCATTGGAAAAGACTCTGATGCTGGGAGGAATTGGGGGCAGGAGGAGAAGGGGACGACAGAAGATAAGATGGCTGGATAGCATCACAGACTCGATGAACGTGGGTCTGAGTGAACTCCGGGAGATGGTGATGGACAGGGAGGCCTGGCGTGCTGCGATTCATGGGGTCGCAAAGAGTCGGACACGACTGAGTGGCTGAACTGCACTGAACTGTTCAACTGAATGGAAAGAGGTAACAAACAATATTCTCATGATGGTTAGCCCTAGAATTGTTTTTATATTATGAAAAGTTTTGATTTGGTGTGTTGAGTCTCACTTTAAACTAAAGAAAAATTAATGTGATAAATTGAGTCAGAATGGCTGAAAAGTGGCCTTGGCAGCCTAAGGCCTTTGCATTCCTCAGTCTACCAAAACTATAATTGTGGTCTCTTATAAAATGTGAATACTAAAGTGATGTTTGGCCCTTCAGTTCAGTTCAGTTGCTCAGCTGTGTCCGACTCAATGTGACCCCATGAACCACAGCATGCCAGGCCTCCTTGTCCATCACTAACTCCTGGAGTCCACCAAAACCCATGTTCATTGAATCCGTGATGCCATCCAACCATCTCATTCTCTGTCGTCCCCTTCTTCTCCTGTCGTCAATATGTCCCACCATCAGGGTCTTTNAGTGTTAGTTGCTCAATCGGGTTCCTCTGTCCATGTAATGCTCCAGGCAAGAATACATAGAAGAACAATACCAAAAAGATCTTAATGATCTAGATAACCATGATGGTGTGATCACTCACCTAGAACCAAATATCCGTGGGTGTAAAGTCAAGTGGGCCTTAGAAAGCATCATTACTAATAAAGCTAATGGATAGTGGAAGTGATGAAATTCCAGCTGAGCTATTTCAAATCAAGATTTGAAATAGTACATCATGTGAAATGCCAGGCTGAATGAACCACAAGCTGGAATCAAGATTGCTGGGAGAAATATAAATAACCTCAGATATGCAGATGACACCATCCTTATGGGAGAAAATGAAGAAGAACTAAAGAGCTTCTTGATGAAGGTGAAAGAGGTGAGTGAAATATCTGGCTTTAAATTCAACATTCAAAAAAGGAGGATCATGGTGTCTGGTCCATTCACTTCATAGCAAATAGATGGGGAAACAATGGAAACAGTGACAGACAATTTTCTTGTGCTGCAAATTCACTGCAGATGGTGACTGCAGTCATGAAATTAAAAGATGCTTGCTACTTGGAAGAAAAGCTATGACAAACCTAGACAGTATGTTAAAAAACAGAGACATTACTTTGCCAAAAATAGTCTGTCTAGTCAAAGCTATGGTTTTTCCAATAGTCATTATGGTTATGAGGGTCCAACCATAAAGAAGGCTGAGCACCGAAGCATTGATGCTTTTGAACTGTAGTATTGGAGAAGACTCTTGAGAGTCCCTTGGACTGCAAGGATGGCAAACCAGTCAAACATAAATGAACTCAATCCTGAATATTCACTGGAAGGACAGATGCTGAAGCTGAAGCTCCAATAATTTGGCCACTTGATGTGAAGAGTTAACTCGTTGGAAAGGACCCTGATGCTGGGAAAGATTGAGGGCAGGAGAAGGGGATGACGGAGGATGAGATGGTTGGATGGCATCACCACCTTGATGGACATGAGTTTGAGCAACCTCCAGGAGATGGTAAAGAACAAGGATACCTGGCATGCTGTGGTCCTTGGAGTGGTAAAGAGTTGGACAGGACTGAGTACCTGAATAGCAACACATGCATTTTGTTAAGACACTGCATAGTTTTCTCTCACTTAGGAGAAATACACAGCACTTCAATACTACACTTGGAAACTATTTTAAGCAGAAAAATCTTCAATACAATTTACAAAAGTGTAGAAAACATGGCACTAAATAGACTGAAAAGGATACTTGTTTGTAGTATTAGAGCTGAAACCAAAGAACTGAAGTCTCCTTCTTTGACGTGAGATGAGAATGTTTGCATTGGGTGCTTCAATTTTTTTCTCTTTCCAATATGTGGATGTCCCTGAGTGACTATGAAAGAATCATGAATATTGATTTCAGGGTTACAATGAAATTCTAGTGATTATTCAAACCCACAGATGCAGACTCCACAAATGAGGGTAAATTGTATCTTCTTTTAAAATCAAGTTCACAAAGTGAAGTAGATTTTCTGGGTATAGCAATAAACTCAAAGTTCAGTAATTATTGTTCCATATCATGCAAACTTTCATTACTATATCAGACATCTGAAGTCAGTCTGAATATCAGTTTCTTTTATATTTGTTTCTTGTTTATCTGTTTGTTTACTGATGGGACTTTGTAGGAATTTTTTCTTTGTTTACCTGAAAGAACTATTTTTTCTAAAAATTAAAGACATGACATTAGTAAATGTCTAGTATAGCTGTTTTTAATTGTCAATCTTGCCTGGCAACTAAGAACTAAAGAGAAAGTTCTTTATTTAGTTCTTTTGTTTGTTTATTTATTTCTTTATTGCTATTTTGTAATGTTTTCTTCTCTTGTATCTTTCATTACAAGAGAAAGTCTTATAGTCTCTCACTTGTTTCATTCTTTCTTTCTCCAAAGTACCTAAATAACAAACTGTTTTAGTCTTTCAGTGCCTGACTCTACGACCCCATGGACTGCCGCCCACCAGGCTCCTCTGTCCATGGGATTTTCCAGGCAAGGATACTGGAGGGTTTGCCATTTCTTTCTCCNAGATGCTGCTTCTTTAGCAATAATAGATTTAAGTGCTTCATCAATTTTTTTTTTAATGGAGACTCATGTATCTTGGCTATAACTATTGTTACTTTCAAACAATGTAAAAGAGGGGAGGGGCTTGCCTATTTCTGTCATTTCTACTTGAGTTTAGCATGTTGGGACCTGATGCTCCTGACTGAATTATAGCATATGACCCAGTAGGATGCTGCTGCCTGGAACTTTAGGTGGTGTCAGGAGCTGGCCTCTCATTCAGGGTTCCCCATTAAAGAGTTTACACAGTCAGGAAAGCAAGGAAGAGGTATGTTTATTGCCTGCGTTGGGTAATCTAATGCCTTGGGGTGAAGCGGGAGTGTAAGCCAGACATTTCTGTAAGTTCCTTTGAAAGCGAGCAGACTGGCAGCATCTAGAACCGGCAACTTTCCATCATGGAATATCCATTAACCTTGTTTATCTCTGGAAAAACACTGCCCTATTTCCAGTCTGCTGCTGGTCAAAGAATAGAGCTAGAGATCATCTCTGAGCTCAAGGAGAGAATGAGCTTTTCAGCTATTGTGAAAATATCATCTTGAGATGCTGATTCTTCCTCTTTGTCCTGAGATGGCCAGTGACTTGCAACAAAATATGATCTCACACACAGGGCTGATGCAGAGAGGTCCTCCTCAGATTCTACTCAGGTCCTCCTTAGATGCATGGATCTCTTATGGACAGAGGTCATTTTTATTTTGCCCAGCTCCTTCTCAAGTTCTTGGTTAATATTTATACCTTAGATACTAAAAATGAATGTTAGTTTCAAATTCTTGTTTTGATTTTCCAGTTTCCCCCTGAGATCATCTTCCAGTGCCATCATGTTGCTGACATGTAGGTCTATAACTTTTTCTCCGCTCTTCATGCTACATCCACACATTAAAAGCTACAAAGCTATCTTTTATCTGTCTTCAGAGCAACCAAATAGGTACTTTATACAAACGTTTATTAACAAAAGAATCTATGTGTGTGTGAGCTAAGTCACTTCAGTCGTGCCTCACTCTTTGTGACCTTATGGACTACAGACTGCCAGACTCCTCTGTCCATGGCAATTCTTCAGGCAAGAATACTGGAGTGGGTTGCTGTGCTCTCCTCCAGGAGATCTTCCTGACGGAGGGATCAAACTCATGTCTCTTAAGTCTCCTGTATCTTTACCACTAATACCACCTGGAAAGCCCCAAAAGAATCTAATATAGATTCTAATATAGAGTTTAAAAAGAAAATTTTATTAAACTTATGAAAAGTTATCAAACATTTATCAAACATTAACAATTATCAAACGTTAAAAACAGGCTGCAATACAAAGTTTTCAAGTATCACATATAGCATTTTTTTTAAGGGAGAAAAGCATTTTCTTGGATGGTCAAATGCTTTCTTACCTTAACACAGTTGAGTAGATAGGTGAGGATGGTATTGAATCTGATGTAGAAATTCTTAATTATTTCCTTTAAAAATCACAGTTAATTCATAAATGTGTCCTTCTAGAAAATAACATTGGAAGTCAATGTTTAATTTTAAAATATTTTAAAAATTAAGAATTTGGACTTGGACAAATAATACACTAGTTATACATATATAGTTTGTTCCTCAGTCTCTTAATTAGCACAGAATGAGGCAGCTTTAAAGAGTAATTATTTAAAAAAAAACCAGGGAAAATGATGCCACAGATTTCTGTAGTATATTGCTTAACAATCATGCTATGATCTTTATTTCCAAAAGTTTTTCTCCACTAGATATTTAAAATTACTATTTTTATATAATTAAGTACACCATTAAATAATAAGTATAGTTATGTGTATTGCCACATGCATAGACTTGATTGCATTAAATACAATATTAGCCTAATAGCATTTGTTGCAGTAGAGTCGTTTTGCTCTTCTGGTCACATTTGATGAATAAAGGATATCATAATTTTCAAAATAAATTTATGCTCTTAAGCTATTGGTTGTCCTATTAAATATCCATGAAGGACAAACTTGTAGATGTATGAATTTAGCTTTGAATATCTATGGAGTGTTTCCAGGAGGCTAGTCATTGTTGCGGTAGTTTTTATGGGTTCAGTTCAGTTCAGTTCATTTCAGTCGCTCAATCATGTCCAATTCTTTGTGACCCCATGGACTACAGCACGCTAGGCTTCCCTGTCCTTCACCAACTCCCAGAGTTTGCTCAAATTCATGTCCATTGAGTCAATTCTGTCCTCATTCTCTGCCGACCTCTTCACCTTTTGCTTCAATATTTCACAGTATCAGTGTCTTTTCCAGGGGTTTTTGACTCTTCAAGTCAGGTGGTCAAAGTATTGGAGATTGAGCTTCAGCATCAGTCCTTCCAATGAATATTCAGGGTTTATTTACTCTAGGGTTGATTAGTTTGATCTCCTTGCAGTCCAAGAGACTCTCAAGAGTCTTCTCCAGAACCACAATTCAAAAGCATCGATTCTTCAGTACTCAGTCTTCCTTATAGTCCAACTTTCACATCCACACATGACTACTGGAGTTATGTTGCAGTCTGAGAATCACAGGAACTTAAACCTGTATTTCCTTTGGAATGATGATTCAGTAATTGTTAGTTCTGTATCTGCAGAAACTTTAACCTTGCTTCTGTGTGTTTCAGTTTAAAGGTACATTATTTAATATATTTTGACTTATTAACATTGCATTAATAGCAGAGCATTATAACTTCCTCCTCAAAAAAGCTTATCATGTTTTGTCCCTATTGCAAAATTCAGACTTAAATTGAAGAAAGTAGGGAAAACCACTAGGCCACTCAGGTATGAGCTAAATAAAATCTCTTATGAATATACAGTGAAAGTAACAAATAGAGTCAGTGGATTCAATCTGACAGACAGAGTGCCTGAATGATTATGGACGGAAGTTCATAACATATACTTGTTATGGAGGCAGTTATCAAAATCATCCCCAAGAAAAAGAAATGCAAAAAGGCAAAATGATTATCTGAGGAGGTCTTATAAATAGCTGAGAAAAAAAGGAGAAGTTAAGGGCAAAGGAGAAAAGGAAAGATACACCCATCTGAATGCAGAGTTCCAAAAAATAGTAAGGGGAGATAAGAAATCATTCTTGAGTGACTAATGCAAAAAATAGAGGAAAACAGTAGAATAAAAAAAGACTAGCAAGCTCTTCAAGAAAATTAGAGATACCAAGGGAACATTTCATGCAAAGATGGGCACAATAAAGGACATAAATGGTATAGACCTAACAGAAGCAGATGATATTAAGAAGAGGTAGCAAGAATACACAGAAAAGTGTTAGTTGCTCAATCGGGTTCCTCTGTCCATGTAATGCTCCAGGCAAGAATACATAGAAGAACAATACCAAAAAGATCTTAATGATCTAGATAACCATGATGGTGTGATCACTCACCTAGAACCAAATATCCGTGGGTGTAAAGTCAAGTGGGCCTTAGAAAGCATCATTACTAATAAAGCTAATGGATAGTGGAAGTGATGAAATTCCAGCTGAGCTATTTCAAATCAAGATTTGAAATAGTACATCATGTGAAATGCCAGGCTGAATGAACCACAAGCTGGAATCAAGATTGCTGGGAGAAATATAAATAACCTCAGATATGCAGATGACACCATCCTTATGGGAGAAAATGAAGAAGAACTAAAAAGCTTCTTGATGAAGGTGAAAGAGGTGAGTGAAATATCTGGCTTTAAATTCAACATTCAAAAAAGGAGGATCATGGTGTCTGGTCCATTCACTTCATAGCAAATAGATGGGGAAACAATGGAAACAGTGACAGACAATTTTCTTGTGCTGCAAATTCACTGCAGATGGTGACTGCAGTCATGAAATTAAAAGATGCTTGCTACTTGGAAGAAAAGCTATGACAAACCTAGACAGTATGTTAAAAAACAGAGACATTACTTTGCCAAAAATAGTCTGTCTAGTCAAAGCTATGGTTTTTCCAATAGTCATTATGGTTATGAGGGTCCAACCATAAAGAAGGCTGAGCACCGAAGCATTGATGCTTTTGAACTGTAGTATTGGAGAAGACTCTTGAGAGTCCCTTGGACTGCAAGGATGGCAAACCAGTCAAACATAAATGAACTCAATCCTGAATATTCACTGGAAGGACAGATGCTGAAGCTGAAGCTCCAATAATTTGGCCACTTGATGTGAAGAGCTGACTCGTTGGAAAGGACCCTGATGCTGGGAAAGATTGAGGGCAGGAGAAGGGGATGACGGAGGATGAGATGGTTGGATGGCATCACCACCTTGATGGACATGAGTTTGAGCAACCTCCACGAGATGGTGAAGAACAAGGATACCTGGCATGCTGTGGTCCTTGGAGTGGTAAAGAGTTGGACAGGACTGAGTACCTGAATAGCAACACATGCATTTTGTTAAGACACTGCATAGTTTTCTCTCACTTAGGAGAAATACACAGCACTTCAATACTACACTTGGAAACTATTTTAAGCAGAAAAATCTTCAATACAATTTACAAAAGTGTAGAAAACATGGCACTAAATAGACTGAAAAGGATACTTGTTTGTAGTATTAGAGCTGAAACCAAAGAACTGAAGTCTCCTTCTTTGACGTGAGATGAGAATGTTTGCATTGGGTGCTTCAATTTTTTTCTCTTTCTAATATGTGGATGTCCCTGAGTGACTATGAAAGAATCATGAATATTGATTTCAGGGTTACAATGAAATTCTAGTGATTATTCAAACCCACAGATGCAGACTCCACAAATGAGGGTAAATTGTATCTTCTTTTAAAATCAAGTTCACAAAGTGAAGTAGATTTTCTGGGTATAGCAATAAACTCAAAGTTCAGTAATTATTGTTCCATATCATGCAAACTTTCATTACTATATCAGACATCTGAAGTCAGTCTGAATATCAGTTTCTTTTATATTTGTTTCTTGTTTATCTGTTTGTTTACTGATGGGACTTTGTAGGAATTTTTTCTTTGTTTACCTGAAAGAACTATTTTTTCTAAAAATTAAAGACATGACATTAGTAAATGTCTAGTATAGCTGTTTTTAATTGTCAATCTTGCCTGGCAACTAAGAACTAAAGAGAAAGTTCTTTATTTAGTCCTTTTGTTTGTTTATTTATTTCTTTATTGCTATTTTGTAATGTTTTCTTCTCTTGTATCTTTCATTACAAGAGAAAGTCTTATAGTCTCTCACTTGTTTCATTCTTTCTTTCTCCAAAGTACCTAAATAACAAACTGTTTTAGTCTTTCAGTGCCTGACTCTACGACCCCATGGACTGCCGCCCACCAGGCTCCTCTGTCCATGGGATTTTCCAGGCAAGGATACTGGAGGGTTTGCCATTTCTTTCTCCAAAATAACAAGTTATGTTTCTAAATTCCATGGTTTTTTTCCCCTTTTTCTTTTAAAACTTCTTTTTCTGTTCCTTCTTCAAGTAGAATTCTATTTCTTCCTTGTTTATTTTTTTAATTTATCTTAATTGGAAGCTAATTGTTTTACAATATTGTATTGGTTTTGCCATACATCAACATGAATCCTCCACAGGTTTACATGTGCTCCCAATCCTGAATCCCCCTCCCACCTCGCTCCCCATACCATCCCTCTGGGTCATCCCAGTGCACCAGCCCCAAGCATCCTGTATCCTGCATTGAACCTGGACTGGCGATTCATTTCTTACATGATAGTATACGTTTCTCAATGCCATTCTCCCAAATCATTCCACTCTCTCCTTCTCCCACAGAGTCCAAAAGTCTGTTCTATACATCTGTGTCTCCTTTGCTGTCTTACATACAGGGTCATCATTACCATCTTTCTAAATTNTCTTATATATTATACATATTTCAATGCCATTCTCCCTAATCATCCTACCCTCTCCCTCTCCCACAGAGTCCAAAAGACTTCAATACATCTGTGTCTCTTTTGATGTCTCACATACAGGATTATCTTTACAATTTTTCTAAATACCATATATGTGAGTTAATATACTGTATTGATGTTTTTCTTTCTGGCTTACTTCACTCTGTATAATAGGCTCCACTTTCATCCACCTCATTAGAACTGATTCAAATGTTCTTTTTAATGGCTGAAAAATACTCCATTGTGTTATCTCTTCACCCTTTAGAACTGTTTATTTCACTACTCCCTATTAATGTCACTTTCCAAATAGCAAAATATCTTTTATATTTTTAAAACAATTCACCAGAGATCCTGAAATTATTTTTCTGATATCAGTTCATGAGTCAAAATATTTCTGAGAATAAATAGTATAATTATTTTTATTTTTCTCCTTTGTCTCAATGAAAGCCTTGTTTAGATTATTCATTTGTTTTTCTTTGTTCATATTCCTACGTTAAGGTCAAGGTTGTTTATTATTGGTAAATATCATGGCTCCATTGGCAATTGTGTAAGTTACATTTTAATACCTACTACCTATCTTAGGTCAGTGCTATAAGACTGAATGTTTGTGTTCCCTTCCAAATGCATATGTTGAAAATCAACTCCCAATGTGATATTATTAGAATGTGGGGTTTTCAGAATGTGTTTAGGTCATAAGAGTGGGGCCCTCATAAATGGAATAGTGCCTTACTAGAGAACCTGGAACACTTCCCTCTACATGAAGTTTTAGCAAAAGAATGGCCTTCTTTAAAAAAAGAAATGACCTCTCACCAGGCATTGAGTCTGCCAGTGTGTTGATCTTATGCTTCCCCAACTGCAGAACCATGAGAAATAAACTGCTATTTAATTCACCAAGTGTATGGTGCTTGTGTTACAGTAATCCAAACAGACAAGGACAGTAGGCACTCAAATTCCCAACCTGCACCTCCAACTCAGTGTATCGCATCCAAATACATCTCTCCTTTTACTTCTAGTATCACCCAAGATAGGATTTTGGGAGTTCCTAGAAATCTCATTCAGTTACAACAAATTAATATTTAGAGTCCCTTGGACTGCAAGGAGATCCAACCAGTCCACTCTAAAGATCAGTCCTGGGTATTCTTTGGAAGGAATGATGCTAAGGCCGAAACTCCAGTACTTTGGCCACCTCATGCGAAGAGTTGACTCATTGGAAAAGACTCTGATGCTGGGAGGGATTGTAGGCAGGAGGAGAAGGGAACAGCAGAAGATGAGATGGCTGGATGGCATCACCGACTGGATGGACATGAGTCTGAGTGAACTCCGGGAGTTGGTGATGGACAGGAAAGCCTGGCATGCTGCGATACATGGGATCTCAAAGAGTCAGACACGACTGAGTGACTGAACTGAACTGAACTGAACTGAACTGAATATTATCTGTAACCTACTATTATTGATATATATGATTTTTTATTACAAATCTTTCTTTATCTAAATTTCCACCATTCACCCCACTTTCACTGTTTCTCACCTAAATTCTTGCTGAGATCTCTAGTTGCTTACTAATTTCCCAGAAATTTTTATTTACTCTGTGTGTGTGTGTGTGTGTNTCTCCTGTGTCTCCTGCATTGCTGGTGGATTCTTTACCACTAGTGCCACCATAATTAAAGCTAGTTAATTATAACAATTAGTCTTAAATTTAAATAATGACTTAAAAACAATACATTTGTTTATTGCTCACATGAATTTCTACTTCAGCAGGGAGGCTCTGCTTCACAAACTGATTTAGGGATGTGGATGGAAGAAGAAGTTGGAATCTTCAAAGGCAATAAAGATTGGTCATGGAAGAAACCTTCAACTGACAGAAAAAGAAGACTGTGGATATGCTTTTATAGAAAGATTTATTTTGTTGAAATCTCAAATCACTTCTGTTCATATCATACTGGCCAAAATTAGGCTGCATGACCACCTATAACTGTAAAGGAGACTGAGAAGTTCAATCTATCAGGAAGAGAACAATGACTCTGGTGTGCAGCTGCTCAGTTCAGTTCAGTTCAGCCACTCAGTTGTGTCCGACTCTTCGCGACCACATGAATTGCAGCACGCCAGGCCTCCCTGTCCATCACCATCTCCTGGAGTTCACTCAGACTCAAGTTCATCAAGTCAGTGATGTCATCCAGCCATCTCATCCTCTGTCGTTCCCTTCTCCTCCTGACCCCAATCCTTCCCAGCATCAGAGTCTTTTCCAATGAGTCAACTCTTCGCATGACGTGGCCAAAGTACTGGAGTTTCAGCTTTAGCATCATTCCTTCCAAAGAAATCCCAGGGCTGATCTCCTTTAGAATGGAATGGTTGGCTCTCCTTGCAGTCCAAGGGACTCTCAGGAGTCTTCTCCAACACCACAGTTCAAAAGCATCAGTTCTTTGGCTCTCAGCCTTCTTCACAGTCCAACTCTCACATCCATACATGACCACAGGAAAAACCATAGCCTTGTCTAGACGGACCTCAGTCGGCAAAGTAAGGTCTCTGCTTTTGGATGTACTATCTAGGGTGGTCATAACTTTTCTTCCAAGGAGTAAACGTCTTCTAATTTCATGGCTGCTGTCACCATCTGCAATGATTTTGGAGCCCCCAAAAATAAAGTCTGACACTGTTTC
>SJYW01050176.1:90464-106740 GCA_006410735.1 Raphicerus campestris
TAAGGGTGGTGTCATCTGCATATCTGAGGTTATTGATATTTCTTCCAACAATCTTGATTCCAGCTTGTGTTTCTTCTAGTCCAGCATTTCTCATGATGTACTCTGCATATAAGTTAAATAAGCAGGGTAACAGTATACAGCCTTGATGTACTCCTTTTCCTATTTGGAACCAGTCTGTTGTTCCATGTCCAGTTCTAACTGTTGCTTCCTGACCTGCATACATATTTCTCAAAAGGCAGGTTAGGTGGTCTGGTATTCCCATCTCTTTCAGAATTTTCCACAGTTTATTGTGATCCACACAGTCAAAGGCTTTGGCATAGTCAGTAAAGCAGAAGTAGATGTTTTTTTGGAACTCTCTTGTTTTTTCCATGATCCAGCAGATGTTGGCAATTTGATCTCTGGTTCCTCTGCCTCTTTAAAACCAGCTTGAACATCAGGGAGTTCACAGTTCACATATTGCTGAAGCCTGGCTTGGAGAATTTTGAGCATTACTTTACTAGCATGTGAGATGAGTGCAATCGTGTGGTAGTTTGAGCATTCTTTGGCATTGCCTTTCTTTGGTATTGGGATGAAAACTGACCTTTTCCAGTCCTGTGGCCACTGCTGAGTTTTCCAAACTTGCTGGCATATTGAGTGCAGCACTTTCACAGCATCATCTTTCAGGATTTGAAACAGCTCCACTGGAATTCCATCACCTCCACTAGCTTTGTTCGTAGTGATGCTTTCTAATGCCCACTTAACTTCACATTCCAAGATGTCTGGCTCCAGATTAGTGATCACATCATCATGATTATCTGGGCCATGAAGATCTTTTAGGTTACATTATGTATGTGCAAATCAGGTTTCGTATTATTTCAACTTTAAGCTTACATTCCTCATTCACTTCAGGGACAGTTAATCTGTTTATAACTTGTAATCAATTTAACCTTTCATTATCCAATGCAAAAATACTTTTTCACAAGTGGCAATAATTAGCAAAGTCATACAGAAGACACACTGCACTATGTTACTGTATACACTGATTTCTGTAAACTTCTGTCAGTTCATTGAAATAAATATCAAATCTAGATAGGATAGCCATGAACATCCCTAAATGCAATGGTTTTAAAATAATAACTACCTAAGCACTGAAGAATTGATGCTTTTGAATTATGGTGTTGGAGAAGACGCTTGAGAGTCCCTTGGACTGCAAGGAGATCCAACCAGTAAATCCTAAAGGAAATCAGTCCTCAATATTCATTGGAAGAACTGATGCTGAAGCTGAAACTCCAATACTTTGGCTACCTGATGCGAAGAGTTGACTCATTTGAAGAGACCCTGATGTTGGGAAAGATTGAAGGCAGAAGGAGAAGGGGACAACAGAGGATGAGACTGTTGGGTGGCATCACCAACTCAATGGACATGAGTTTGAGTAAACTCTGGGAGTTAATGATGGACAGTGAGGCCTGGCATGCTGCAGTCCATGGGGTTGCAAAAAGTTGGACACAACTGAGCGACTGAACTGAACTGAACTGAAGCATAGGGTAAGTCTAGATGAGCAATTCAAGTAACCTTATTCACTATACTGAAAGTCAGTAACTGGCTTCTTTGTGAGAGCAAAAATGAGGCTTCCAATTTTCAAAATTATTACCTTGTTTCTTATCATTAAGAGCTATTTCAAAGTTTTCAACATTTCTTGACATGGGAATATTTTACTCAGATCGATACTGCTTTTGGATTTGTTCCGAACTTACATAAAGATGGAGTATGTCGGATCCCTTGTGAAAACACTATTAAGATACACTTGTTTCATAGAGATATGGTATTGATTTGTCATTGAAGCTTGAAGGTTTACATAGCAGTGGATTTCTACTTTTTGTCTAGATGGTACTAAAGCTGTAGCTATGGAGGTACTTTCTGTAAAAGGCTAGATGCTAACAATTATGGAAAGGTTAAAGGAAATTGTAAAACAATTACTGTAATAGAAGGAAAAAGAATCATATTTAGTACCTCTATGTACCAGGCTTTAGGATAGTATTTTGTTTTGTTTTGTTTTTTAAAGCTGTTGCAGTTATAATGAAAAAAAAATTATATTTATGGAGACCAAATAACACTTAGTTAAGACAAAAGAAAGTTGAAGGACTTTGGTTGATCTCCTCATTTCAGAATCTAGCCTTCAACTTTGCATTTCCAGAAAATCAATTGTTGGACCAAAAAATTGGATAAATTCACAAAAATTACTTATGAGAGACAAGTGCAAATATCAACTAAGTGAATAATAGAATACAACAGCATTTTTTCCAGTGGCTACTGATGCAAGAGTACTGTAACAAAGCAATCAAGGGATTAAAAATTTATTACACAAAATATTATGTGGTATGTTATATGCGATTATTCTTTTATACTTTATTGTTATAACTAATAAAAACTGCCATTGTCTACTAAAATTTATCTCATATATAGATATAGGTTTAGAAAAATACATGGTCATACAGCAATTTTGTTTTTAGCTATTTACTCAACAAAAGTCTATGTATATGAACAGTAGCAACAAGAAAATGCACAGGAATATTTAGAGCAATACTACATGAAAAGTCAAAAGTAAAAGCAATCCAAACGTCCATCAATACCAGATTTAATAAATAAATGATGTTATGTTTATACAAAAGAATAACAAACAGCAACCAGATGAATGAACAATTTACTGTATGAAACACCATGGATAAATTCATAAATATACAGTTAACCAAAGAATTAAAACACAAGACACACTCTATGAATCCATTATAAATGTTTAATTACAGGCAAAATTTGTGAATGGCTTTGCAGGGACAGAGATTGCTTTGAGGGTATCAGAGGTCTTCTGGGGAGCTAATACTATTTAAATATTTGACTGAGATTTTGAATATACAGTAAAAGCAAAATTGTTAATCACTCAGTCATGTCCTACTCTTTTTGACCCCATGGACTGTAACTGGACAGACTCCTCTGTCCATGGAATTTTCCAGGCAAGAATACTGGAGAGGGTTGCCATTTCCTCTTCCACAGGATCTTCCCGACTGAGGGATCAAACCCAAATCTCCTCCATTGCAGGCAGATTCTTTACCATCTGAGCCACCAGGGAAGTCCAGAATATACATACACATATACAANTCTATGTACCAGGCTTTAGGATAGTATTTTGTTTTGTTTTGTTTTTAAAGCTGTTGCAGTTATAATGAAAAAAAATTATATTTATGGAGACCAAATAACACTTAGTTAAGACAAAAGAAAGTTGAAGGACTTTGGTTGATTTCCTCATTTCAGAATCTAGCCTTCAACTTTGCATTTCCAGAAAATCAATTGTTGGACCAAAAAATTGGATAAATTCACAAAAATTACTTATGAGAGACAAGTGCAAATATCAACTAAGTGAATAATAGAATACAACAGCATTTTTTCCAGTGGCTACTGATGCAAGAGTACTGTAACAAAGCAATCAAGGGATTAAAAATTTATTACACAAAATATTATGTGGTATGTTATATGCGATTATTCTTTTATACTTTATTGTTATAACTAATAAAAACTGCCATTGTCTACTAAAATTTATCTCATATATAGATATAGGTTTAGAAAAATACATGGTCATACAGCAATTTTGTTTTTAGCTATTTACTCAACAAAAGTCTATGTATATGAACAGTAGCAACAAGAAAATGCACAGGAATATTTAGAGCAATACTACATGAAAAGTCAAAAGTAAAAGCAATCCAAACGTCCATCAATACCAGATTTAATAAATAAATGATGTTATGTTTATACAAAAGAATAACAAACAGCAACCAGATGAATGAACAATTTACTGTATGAAACACCATGGATAAATTCATAAATATACAGTTAACCAAAGAATTAAAACACAAGACACACTCTATGAATCCATTATAAATGTTTAATTACAGGCAAAATTTGTGAATGGCTTTGCAGGGACAGAGATTGCTTTGAGGGTATCAGAGGTCTTCTGGGGAGCTAATACTATTTAAATATTTGACTGAGATTTTGAATATACAGTAAAAGCAAAATTGTTAATCACTCAGTCATGTCCTACTCTTTTTGACCCCATGGACTGTAACTGGACAGACTCCTCTGTCCATGGAATTTTCCAGGCAAGAATACTGGAGAGGGTTGCCATTTCCTCTTCCACAGGATCTTCCCGACTGAGGGATCAAACCCAAATCTCCTCCATTGCAGGCAGATTCTTTACCATCTGAGCCACCAGGGAAGTCCAGAATATACATACACATATACAATAAAACATACAGTGAAATGTTTTCACTTTTGTGAAAACTTGAATTAGACACTTATGACTTATGGGCTTCTATATATGCATCAATAATATGCTTTAAGATATTAATAACTTGGGTGTATGTAGAAGTAGGAAGAAATAGAGATGAAGCAAGATTGGCCTTGAGTTGATAACTATTGAAGATGGGTGATGAATCCATTTCAGCTCACCACATCATGTTTTCTTCAGTAGATGTTTGAAATTTGCATAATAAAAATCTAATTTCTAGAAGAATCATGGTAGTGTTCATCAACTTGTATTACACATTTATCCAATCTGTTTATAATATCAAAAGCAGAATTCACAAAATACTGATAAATTTGACTTTATAAATTTAAAAACTTTTGCTCTTTGACTATTCTGTTAAGTGAATGAAAAGACAGACACCATAAGGAGAGAATATTCACATAATACATACTTGATAAAGGACTTTCTGTATGTATAAATAATTCTCAAATTTTATAAGCTTATAAGCAATCCAACTTAAGAAATGGGCGAAAGATTTGAACAGACATTTCAGCAAAGACAACATAGGAATGTAAAATAAGCTCATGAAAAGGTGGTCCACACAATAAGACACTAGGGAATGCAAATTAAAATGACAATGGCATGTCACTAATAATCTATTTCAATAGCCAAAATTAAATACAATGACCATAACCAAATTTTCATGAGGATGTGGACAACTTTGTTGTCAATGAAAATTTAAAATATTACTACTTCTTTCAAAAACATTTTGGAAGTACGTTAAAAAGCTAAATACATACCTATCTTTTAACTCACTATTTTCTTAGACATTAAATGGAGAAAAATAAAAGCATATAAAGACTTGTACCTAAATCTTCATAATGACTATTTGTAAGAGTCAAAACTGAAAACAGCACAAATATCCACCAACAGGCAAATGGACAGAAACATTTTGATAAATCTACTCAATGGAATATCACTCTACTATAAAAATAATAAAGTACTTACATATGCAACATGGATCATCTAAAAATACTTGTGATGGATTTTAAAAAGCCAGATAAAAATGCATAAACTTAATAAATGCAAATTTCCACACTTATGCAAAGTGTAAACTAATTTATAGTGTAAAAAAAGAGTAAGGATTGGGGGAGGGGTGGGGAACAGAAGAGAGGGATTACAAGTGAGAATAGAAAAAAGAAACAAGTGAGCATGGGAAAACTTTGCATAGTGTTGGATATTTTCACTTTATTCATTGTAATGACAGTTTCATGGGTGTATATCTATGTCAACGTGTTTCAAGGTGTACACTCTAAATTCTGCAATTAATGTATCTTTCTAGTATGAATTTACTGAATATACCTCTCAATTTACAATAAAATAACCCTGAAAAATTTAGTGATTCTATTCAAGCTATAATGCAAGCTGATTACCTGTCTCCACTTCTCAAAAACATATACATCCTCAATACCCAAAATATTTAAATCCCTTTTTATAGACTAACCTGAAAAAGTGTGAAACTAAATTTTCCTTATTTCAATGGCTGAATCATTCTATGGTGCTTTCCTCCATATCAATATATTTTTCTTTTAAAGAATGGCTACAAACTGAAGAGTCTACAACTTCACTAGAGCTAGAATCTTATAGTGTGCTCCAGGCAACATAAAATTATTTTTATATAATCACTTTTTTTCCTTTGATAAATCTTACATGTGGCTCATCCATAACTTTAGCCTCAGAATGAAACATTATCTTCAAGTTTTGAGGAATAGTGCATTATGTTTTCCTTCTGCACTATAAAAAATTCTGTAATTTAAACTTCACACACTCTCAAGTAGTTATTAAAACAAACTTTTGCTGATAAGGAACTCAGATTCAAAGAGTTAAATTTACCTGCCAAAAATGACACATGTGTTAAGTTGTTAAGCAAGGACACAAACTCAGATCTGATGTTTTGTCCTATTATCCCACTTTGCAACAAATTATTGTTTATGGTATTTCTAAGTTCACGGGGTCACACAGAGTCAGACACAACTGAGCAACTGAACAGAATAGAAGATAGTCTATGTTCAATACAGGATACAGGATGCTTGGGGCTGGTGTACGGGATGATCTGGGGAGATGGTGTGAGGTGGGTGGTGGGAAGGGGCTTTGGCATTGGGAGATCATGTACACCTGTGGCTGATTCATGTCAATGTATGGCAAAACTAATACAGTATTATAAAGTAGAATAAAGTACTAAAAATAATAATAATAAAAAGAAGAAAAAAAAAGCATAGAAGATACTAGAATTTTTCAATTAATTTCCTCCGTATCATTTTCTCTCAGAATAAAAATTATTTTTAAATGACCCAAATCTAAAGGCACTTATGTAATGATACATAATACATAATAATCTGTTTCAGTGAGAAATTCAGGCATTGACAATGATGGTATAAAAGAAAAAAAAAATCAGCTGCCAACAATGTACATGAGCTTAGGAAAGTTATTTCAACCCCCTAGAATTCTATTTCCTCATNGAGAATAGAAAAAAGAAACAAGTGAGCATGGGAAAACTTTGCATAGTGTTGGATATTTTCACTTTATTCATTGTAATGACAGTTTCATGGGTGTATATCTATGTCAACGTGTTTCAAGGTGTACACTCTAAATTCTGCAATTAATATATCTTTCTAGTATGAATTTACTGAATATACCTCTCAATTTACAATAAAATAACCCTGAAAAATTTAGTGATTCTATTCAAGCTATAATGCAAGCTGATTACCTGTCTCCACTTCTCAAAAACATATACATCCTCAATACCCAAAATATTTAAATCCCTTTTTATAGACTAACCTGAAAAAGTGTGAAACTAAATTTTCCTTATTTCAATGGCTGAATCATTCTATGGTGCTTTCCTCCATATCAATATATTTTTCTTTTAAAGAATGGCTACAAACTGAAGAGTCTACAACTTCACTAGAGCTAGAATCTTATAGTGTGCTCCAGGCAACATAAAATTATTTTTATATAATCACTTTTTTTCCTTTGATAAATCTTACATGTGGCTCATCCATAACTTTAGCCTCAGAATGAAACATTATCTTCAAGTTTTGAGGAATAGTGCATTATGTTTTCCTTCTGCACTATAAAAAATTCTGTAATTTAAACTTCACACACTCTCAAGTAGTTATTAAAACAAACTTTTGCTGATAAGGAACTCAGATTCAAAGAGTTAAATTTACCTGCCAAAAATGACACATGTGTTAAGTTGTTAAGCAAGGACACAAACTCAGATCTGATGTTTTGTCCTATTATCCCACTTTGCAACAAATTATTGTTTATGGTATTTCTAAGTTCACGGGGTCACACAGAGTCAGACACAACTGAGCAACTGAACAGAATAGAAGATAGTCTATGTTCAATACAGGATACAGGATGCTTGGGGCTGGTGTACGGGATGATCTGGGGAGATGGTGTGAGGTGGGTGGTGGGAAGGGGCTTTGGCATTGGGAGATCATGTACACCTGTGGCTGATTCATGTCAATGTATGGCAAAACTAATACAGTATTATAAAGTAGAATAAAGTACTAAAAATAATAATAATAAAAAGAAGAAAAAAAAAGCATAGAAGATACTAGAATTTTTCAATTAATTTCCTCCGTATCATTTTCTCTCAGAATAAAAATTATTTTTAAATGACCCAAATCTAAAGGCACTTATGTAATGATACATAATACATAATAATCTGTTTCAGTGAGAAATTCAGGCATTGACAATGATGGTATAAAAGAAAAAAAAAATCAGCTGCCAACAATGTACATGAGCTTAGGAAAGTTATTTCAACCCCCTAGAATTCTATTTCCTCATTTTGTAAAATTTTGAAATAATACTTAACCTGTTGACCACTGTCAAGTTTCAAGGTAATGTGTACACATGTAGCATCAAAGTGTGCTCAGTGAATGGCTGCTCCAGAAATCAGGGTTGCTGAATAAAGATTACTCCAAAGGCAGTCATTAGATACTGCTACCACTTTGAAACAGTTGTTTATATTTCTGAAGACACATTTCTGAAAATGCATTACAAAAATACTTGAAGAGAATAAAAACAAAACTAAGCTCTATGTGTGTGCATAAAATATCTATTTTTTATAGTAAACCACAAATAAGTTTTTAAAAGATACAGTTGGAGATTTAAAAGACACACAAATATGAATCAAAGTATTCCACTTACTTTGCTCTACATATTTACTGGGAAGGAGGTAAAAAAGCTAGGATATATGATGACCATGTTTCCATAAGCTCTCCACCAGCCCTGACTGCCTTGTGCGATTTTAAGCAATTACAGCCAAATTTCTACCTATTATAATATGAGACAATAGAAATTCTCTAAGTTATAGTAAAACACAGAAATTCTCTCCTTGCTCTATTATTTTTCCTAATTAAAGAATATAAAATTAGCACAATGTCGACTACTACTTCTATCACACAAAATTACCACTCGATAGGATAATAAATTAATCTATGCCAACACAATTCACCACCTCTACTATTGTAGAAATGTAGTGAATCACATTTGCTGGCTTTTCAGGTTAGCTGTTATGGGTTAACCTCGTGGTAGGAAATTCTGAGTTTTGTTCTTATTTTTGCAGTGCACAAGTTTAATTTATCAATTCAGCCAAAACAGACAAATCCCAGGGGTTTGATATACTCTATAATATTCAAATTCTGTAATGATTCTCTTTTCTGCAGCATCTATTTATCTCTGTGGGAGCATTGTCAGTTTGCACACAAATAAACTTGAATAAAACTCAGAATCTCTAGACCTTGAGTCCTCCTCTAATCATTATCCCATTTCCCTCCCCATTGACCCTAGTATCATTTCTCTGTGTCTATATGATTTGGCCATTCAGCAATTTTTAATATTATTGGCCATTCTTTTTTTTTTTTCTCTTTATAGACATCCAGGATATCTTTTCCTAGTTTTCTTCCTTCTTTTCGCACTACTCCTTGATCTCCTGTGTCAACTTCAGTTCCACTAGTTATCAATGTTCATGAATATTATCTAGAACTCATTCTTTTCTCTGAATCTTCATTGACAATCTCATTTATCTAATAGCTTTAAATGCAATGGTATGCCTTTGACCTCTAAACGCACACATTTAGATTTGAGCTCTTAGCTCAACTGCAGAGTCATATACCTATATTTTTTTGATATATCCTTTTAGNGCTCAGTCGTGTCCAACTCTTTGCGACCCCATGAATCTGTCTCTTATACACATCTCTTTGACCTCTAAACGCACACATTTAGATTTGAGCTCTTAGCTCAACTGCAGAGTCATATACCTATATTTTTTTGATATATCCTTTTAGGATTCTAACAGACATCCAAAATTAATGTTTTTAAGGAAGAACGGTTTTCACCCTCCTCCAGCCCCACTCGCCAACAGTTCTGATGAACTTAATCTCATTACATTTGCAATTCTCACTGAAATCATTATCTTTCATCCAGATTATTGCAAGAAGCTTCTAATCTGTCTGTTTCTACTCTTGTGATCTTTCAATCTGTTTAAAACAGAGCAAGCAAAAGGACATTTTTCAAAATATAAATCAAATTGTCTTGTTCTCTGATTAAATCTAGGCTTCCCTGGTGGCCCTGATGGCAAAGAATGGTAAAGAATCTGCCTGAAATTGGGGAGATTTGGATTCGATCCTTGGGTCAGGAAGTTCTCCTAAAGAAAGGAATGGCAACCCACTCCAGTGTTCTTGCCTGGAGAATTCTATGAAGAGAGGAGCCTAGTGGGCTACAGTCCATGGGGTCACACACAGTCGGGCATGATTGAGTGACTGTCACTTTTAATTTCTGACTAAATCAACCATCTTCCCTTTAAACTTAGAATATGGGATATGTACATAAACAGCACTCAAAATCTATCCCCCACTGGTTTCAGACCACATCTGCTACCACTCTGACCCTTGTTCAGAACACTGTAAGTATACTGACCTTCTTTCTGTTCATGGAACATATCAATATCACTCAAATATTATAGTCTTATCCTAATATATTTGAATAGGTGATCCCTTAAAACTCAGGAATCCAGCTGAAAATTTATCTCCTGAGTGACCTGTACTATGTGCATCACCCTGTTTTATAGTCAACATATAGTACTAATCACTTCATTATATATTCATCTATCTGCTTATTGTCAATTTCCCTGTCAATTAAAATCTCTAAACAGAACCTTGTCTAGCTTACCAATTTTTATACCTAATGCCTAAAGCAGTATTTGTCTCAGAGGAAACTATATATGTTGAAGGAAAGAAGTGCAAGTATATATAGATGTATCTATTCACAAAATGTATGAAAATGGTATCAGATTTTTGAGCAGGCTTGAATAGTCTCCAGGAAATTATCAAAATGGCAACTTGGCTTAGGCTAAGAGGAGGTTTATATAATTTGGTAATAATCAGAAATCAATAATTTTTAGTACTTGTGAACAGCATAGAAGAAATGATTTTTTTGTCTTTAGGCCCTGTATATATTTTCTAAAGAATGTCTTTCCCACACCAAAGCAATTCTAGCATGCAGCATAGTGGTAAAGAATCTGTGCCAGTGCAGGAGATGCAAGAACCACAGGTTTGATACCTGGATCAAGAATATCCCTTGGATTAGAAAATGGCAACGCCCTCCAGTATTGTTGCCAGCAAAATTCCATGGACAGAGGAGGCTGGTGGGGTACTGTCCATGGAATGGCAAAGAGTCATACATGACTGAGCAAATGAGCACACACGCACAGGCAGCCACTAAAAACAATAGATGCCAGAGAAAAACAGTGTCAAGGGGTCAATAACTGTTGGCTTGTTAACAGTTGTGCTAGTTGGCATATAAGTGTGACTCTGTAATTAAGTCTCTGTCTCTAACTTAACCCGAACAGGAAGAACTGGATAAAACAAGTCAGGACAACCATTTCAATACAATTTCACTGGCAAGCTCAGTTTTGGGGAGTTCCAGGCACAGGCCTGATAGTTTCATTCTTCCAGAGGTCATTCTATTGATATATGGACACAACACAAATCTTGAGATTTGGGACTGGGCCACATTTCCTAAGTCAAGAGTCAATTTTCCTATTGTTTTTTTAAAAATCTAAAATTGTCTCTAATAATTTACACTATTGTTGGCATATCTTTAAGGATTACTACTATAATGGAACACAGTTTCCTTAAGAAATTTCTAAAGAGTTACCACAGGGGCTTCCCTGGTGGTCCGNATTTTTCTATTGTTTTTTAAAAATCTAAAATTGCCTCTAATAATTTACACTATTGTTGGCATATCTTTAAGGATTACTAGTATAATGGAACACAGTTTCCTTCAGAAATTTCTGAAGAGTTACCACAGTATTGGAAATAATATGTGATCAAACTTGAGTATCTCTAATAAGCATAAAGAAACCCTTCCCTGCTATGTAATTCAGAGCTTCACTTGGCAAGAAAAAGGTTAGTAGTTAGTGACCTGAATCTTCCAAGTACTTTCTTGAGTGGCTGTTGTCAAACAAAGACTGCATTGCTGAGGGTTTAAGAACACTTGCCTATTTGCAGATTCTCATCTCTGTAGACAGCTCACCATTAGACCAATGTAACAGGACACAGACATTCCTCTTTTTCACAAAAAAATTATCTTTCCTTATTCTTTTCCTCACCAGCACAAAAAACCTGCTAATGACACAATTCTTTAATAAGCCTAACCTCATTTATCACTATATGTGGTCTAATTTGATTTCTTTAATTATTCTCCATTTTGCTAATTGTGATTATCCAGAGTAGCACAATTTATCATATCTCTCTACCTCTTAAAAGACTCATTTACAGTTCTTGTTCTTTCATGAATTCTTATTAACATTTTCAATTGCAGCTGCTTTAAAGGACCTTCCATACTTCCCTCTTCTTCTCAAAGGGTAGCAGTATTTATCTTTAATGTTTCTAATTATTTTTTCTAATTTTCTCTACTCCATGTTGCCTTTGTAAGTGTATTTTCTTAATGTAGGCTTTTTTACAAAGGAAACAAGTCTGTCATTGACTTTCTGTTAAGACAGTAATGACATGAATGTCACCTTAGGAATGTAAAAGCAGATAACTTGAATGTTTTACTTAATAATCAATAAAATGCACTGGACTCAATTCAATGAGTTAGATTTTAAAATATTTCACAAATAAATAAATAACACCTACGTTCTACAAAACAAACATGTATTTTCTTTTCTTTTATTTATTTATTTATTTTTAATACTTTATTCTACTTTACAATACTGTATGGGCATACACACTGAGGAAACCAGAATTGAAAGAGACACATGTACCCCAATGTTCATTGCAGCATTGTTTATAATAGCCAGGACATGGAAACAACCTAGATGTCCATCAGCAGATGAATGGATAAGAAAGCTATGGTACATATACACAATGGAGTATTACTCAGCCCTTAAAAAGAATAAATTTGACTCAATTCTAATGAGATGGATGAAACTGGAGCCAATTATACAGAGTGAAGTAAGTCAGAAAGAAAAACACCAATACAGTATACTGACACATATATATGGAATTTAGAAAGATAGTAATGATGACCCTGTATGTGAGACAACAAAAGAGACACAGAGGTATAGAATGGACTTTTGGCCTCTGAGGGAGAAGGAGAGGGTGGGATGATTTGGGAGAATGGCACTGAAACATGTATACTATCATATAAGAAACAAACATGGATTTTCATGCAAAGTTTCTAACTTGTGATATCTTGACTTTGACCTATGTCTATATTCAAGAGACATGTATTGTTTATCCACAGATTTACAATGCTATTTTAAGTGATGATAAAAACTAAAGACAGTTTCCCAGGTGGTGGTAGTGGTAAAGAACTCTCCTGCCAATGCAGGCAGACTTAAGAGATGTGGGCCCAATCCCTGGGTCAGGAAGATTCCCTGGAGGAGGGCATGGCAACCCACTCTAGTATTCTTGAGCAGAGAATCCCAAGGAAAGAGGAGCCTGGCAGGCTGTAGTCCACTGAGTTGTGCAGAGTTGGACACGACTGAAATGACTGAGCATGAAAACAAAAGATGAATTCCTATATTAAATATGTAGTACCTTATAGATGTATAAGATATGTATGGTAATACAAGAAGATGCAATATGCTTTAAGAAGCCAGCAGAAGTTTCTTCTAACTAGGAAAATCATGGAAGGCTTTTAGGAAGAGATGACATTTGAGTTGGAACTTGAATAAGATTTGGAATATATTATACAATTACTAAAGCTTGTATCCCAATAAAACACAGAAAAAAAAAAAAAAAAAAAAAAGGATGTATTTTGAGAAAATAAATATGGTTGGGAGAGAGGAAAAGTTCCAAATGGAATGATATAAGATCAAACTTAAGTATAATTTGGGCTTTGATCACAGGGAACCTGAAATTAAAATATTGCCCTATTAGGCAATAGGTAAGCATTCAACAATTTAAGTCTGAGAGCAATATGACTGCCTGTATAATGGGAAAACAAACCTTATAATGAAAGGTAAACCAGTTATAAGCCTACTAAAATGACAAGAAGTGAAAGAGAAGCAAGGCTGATTTAATGTTAAATTTAGAGATAAAATTAATATATTGGTAGCTAATTAGATTGGAATAAAGCTGAAACCAAAGCAAGTTCAATATTCTGTAGCCAGGTTACTAAAAATAATAAAAACAATACCTAACACTTTCTGAGAGGTTGTTAAATTATAAGTGCCCCAAATGTATTCATGTGTTTATTCCTGAGACCATTTATATGAAGCTGAGGAACCAGTGTGCTATTAACAGAAATTAGAGAATTTAATGAGGGAGTAGATTTGGAGTGAAAGATAATGAGTTCTGCTTCAATTTTGTGGTTTTAGACACAGTTTTAGTCAAGCTAGGGTAAGCAAGGCTGCAAAAAGTTATTTCCCGTATTTTAGAAATCAAATCCAACGCAGGTTGATTCTTCACACTGATTAAATATCCCACAAAGACTGTCTGGGGACTTTTTCTATATAGTACCAGGATGGTAAAGGTTTTGCCCTCTTTTATCTTACATCTGAAACAGAGGACTTCTTAGCGATCCACACAAGGAGAAAATAGGAATGGAGGATGTATGCATTTTTTACTACATCAGCCGAGACAGCACAGGCATCGCTTCCTCTCACAGTTTTTTGTACAAAATGTATCACATGGTTTTAACACACTAGTTGCAAGAAAAGTTAGGACATGTGGGTGAGCACATGGGTTTCCAGGTGCTGCTTGTGGTAAAGAACCTGCCTACCAAAGCAGGAAGACCTGAGAGATGTGAGTATGATCCTTGGGTTAAGAAGATACCCTGGAAGAGGGCATGGCAATCCACTCCAGTATTCTTGCCTGGAGAATTCCATGGACAGAGGAGCCTGTTGGGCTACAGTCCATGGGGGTCACAAAGAGTCGGGACAGGACTGAGTGACTAACACTTTCACTTTCACACATGGACTACTTGGTGAACACTACCATCTCTGCTACAGTCACCATCTGTTCCTTTACAAGACATTGTATTGTAATAGAAACGGGGTCCCAAACTAAGTATAGAGTTACAAACTAATTTTTCCACTTACGTGCCAAATAGAAAAAGGAGTATGTCAAGACTATATTTTGTCACCCTGCTTATTTAACTTATATGCAGAGTACTTCATGAGAAATGCCAGGCTGGAAGAAGCACAAGCTGGAATAAAGATTGCTGGGAGAAATATACATAACCTCAGATATGCAGATGACACTACCCTTATGGCAGACAGTGAAGAGGAACTAAAAAGCCTCTTGATGAAAGTGAAAGAGGAGAGTGAAAAAGTTGGCTTAAAGCTCAACATTCAGAAAACAAAGATCATGGCATCCAGTCCCATCACTTCATAGCAAGTAGATGGGGAAACAGTGAAAACAGTGTCAGACTTTATTTTGGGGGGCTCCAAAATTACTGCAGATGGTGATTGCAGCCATGAAATTAAAAGACACTTACTCCTTGGAAGAAAAGTTATGACCAACCTAGATAGCATATTGAAAAGCAGAGACATTACTTTGCCAACAAAGGTCTGTCTAGTAAATGCTATGGTTTTTCCTGTGGTCATATATGGATGTGAGAGTTGGACTGTGAAGAAAGTTGAGCGCCAAAGAATTGATGCTTTTGAACTGTGGTGTTGGAGAAGACTCTTGAGAGTCCATCCAACCAGTCCATTCTGAAGGAGATCAGCCCTGGGATTTCTTTGGAAGGAATGATGCTGAAGCTGAAACTCCAGTACTTTGGCCACCTCATGAGAAGAGTTGACTCACTGGAAAACACTCTAATGCTGGGCAGAATTGGGAGCGGGAGGAGAAGGGGACGACCGGGAATGAGATGGCTGGATGGCATCACTGACTCGATGGACGTGAGTCTGAGTGAACTCCAGGAGATGGTGATGGACAGGGAGGCCTGGCGTGCTGCAATTCATGGGGTTGCAAAGAGTCAGACACGACTGAGTGACTGAACTGAACTGAACTGGACTGATGTGCTAAATTAATTATAAGTTATAGATTCCACTATTTTATTAATTGTGCTTTTATCTTCCACCATGTGACCACATTCGCTGAAAATCCCTCTCTTGTCTCCATAGTTAATCCCTATCAATTATTCAAAATGGTGCTGTGGTACTTGGCTATCTGTATCAAACAGAAAAACATTCACCTCAAAAAAATAGATGCTGAGTAAAATAAAGGGTAAACATTAATTTTAAAATTTATTCAACATTAGAAGAAAATCTAAGTTAAAATTTTAAGTATGCCCCTGGCTTCCCTTGTGGCTTAGTAGGTAAAGAATTCACCTGCAGTGCAGGAAACCTGGGTTGTATTCCCTGGATTGGGAAGATCCCCTAGAGAAAGGAACTACCCACTCCAAATTGTCCTGGAGAATTTGTTGGGCTGAGGAGCCTGGCAGGCTATAGTCCATGGGGTCACAAAAAGTTAGACATGA
>SJYW01050176.1:115551-128374 GCA_006410735.1 Raphicerus campestris
TTCAAATAGATTAAAAAGAAATAACATGAAGAAAAGAAAAGAAAATCAAGTCTGAAGTACTTGAAAGTCATAGAAAAAGCTCCAAATGGCAATCCTTTTGAGAGTGCAGAAGCAGGGTTCCTGCAACTAAAGCATATATTCAAGTCTTCACCTCTTCCTATTCTCTGTCTTCTTGCACAATAACACCCAGCCTCTCCTAAACTCCTTGCCTGCTGGTCAGCCAATGACACTCTAAGTAAAAGGGAAATGTGGGTCCTCCTGGCTCACTGGGAGATCTTAAGTAGTTTTTAATTCCCAAATCACTCATGCCTTTCATCCACCACTTCTGCAGCTAGAAAGGATAAGAACTAAAAGGCCATAAACCATTTCAGAAGACAGCATTTATTGTTTAGCTGAAATAAAATGTAACTTTCCTGTGTTTCATCAGGTAATCTATTACCAATGGATTCAGGAAAATGGTTGGAACTTTAGAACCTGGTGAACTGAAGAAGAAAATTTATTCAACAAGGCAAGTGGAGAGGAATTTTAATATGCATAAAGTTCTTACTGCAAGAAAAAGGCTAAAGGACCCACCTTATGGCTAGCCCAGTGATTTTTTTTCACCATGGCATTACGTTAGAGTCCGCTGGGGAACAGCAAAGCATTTCTGATGCTTACACCCAGCCCTAGACCAAATGGATCAGAATGGAATATTTTAAGATGCCTCCTAATTCTAATAAGCAGTCAGATTGAGAACTATTGAGATAAAGAAGTAAGGGAGAAAAGCTAAAGAGCAGGTAAGGAGTGTGACTGTTTTAACTCAGGTTCCCAAACTTTACTGTATATTGCCTTCTCCCTGGGGATCTTTAAAAATCACTGACGCCTCCATTTATGATAAAAAACTCTCCAGAAATCAGGAATAGAAGGAACATACCTCAAAATAATAAAAGCTATATATGACAAACCCACAGCAAACATCCTCAATGGTGAAAAATTGAAAGCATTTCCCCTAAAGTCAAGAACAAGACAAAGGTGCCCACTTTCACCACTACTATTCAACATAGTTCTGGAAGTTCTGGCCACAGCAATCAAACTCTCCTGGTGCGAACGCCTCTTCTTGGGATGACAGGGGAGCGCCGGGAACCCTTTCCCGATGGAGCAGGGAAAGGGCCCCTCATCTGAAGCTAAGCAGGCGAAAACAGGGCTTTTCTTGATTTACGGCGGGACCCTCAGGGTTCCTCTCGAGTGGGGACAGGTGGGGCGGAGAACTTCTTGAGTCACAGCAAGGGTGTGGAGGAGCCTTTCGAGGTCCAAGAGGGAAGGGGTGATTTCTTACGAAACAACACAGCGGACAAGGGCCTCACCCCGACTGCAGGGGAGAAACTTCTGGTTTTTCTCGCGTTGCTGCAGGGTCTTCTCGAGTTATGATGGGGAACCCAGGGATCACCCCTGTGTCCTGAGGAGAGGCCAGTCTCCGTGCAAATTGCAAAGCACCTCTGGGGATTACACCCCAGTCATCGTTGGGACCTCAGACCTCATCTGGTGCTGAGGCCGGAGCCTGAGCTTGCCTCACCCCTGCTGACATAGGTCTTGGGGTTCCCCTGGAGGGGCCACAGGGGAGACAGGCCTCATCTCTCCTGGAGAAGTGCACGGCCAATTTCCTCCCAGCTGCAGCAGCAGTGACCTGCTCCGCGTCGAGCGGACACAGGGATCTGTGGCTTGGCTTCGAGGTACCGCAGGGCTGTCACACGTGCGAGTGTGTCTGGAGTCAAGCCTCGGGTTACAGCCGAGGTGATGCAGTGCAGTCAAGTTCATCTGGAGTGGAAAAGGATTTGGTGAGTCTTGGGGAATGGTGGCCTGACACGTGAGGCTCCTCCCGACTTTCCTGGGGTGAGCATTTCCTATTCAGAAGCGAGGGGAGTGCCGGAAACCCTTTCTAGATGGAGCAGGGAAAGGCCTCCTCATCTGGAGCTGAGCATGGGAAAAAGGGGCTACACTTGAGTTGAGGCAGGACACTTGGGGCTCCCTTCGAGTGAGGACGGGTGAGGTGGGGAACGTTTTGGGTCACAGCAAGTGTGTGAAGGAGCCTTTCGAGGTCCAAGAGGGACGGGGTGATTTTCCCCAAGACACCGCAGCAGACAAGAGCCTCACCACGCCTGCAGGGGAGAAGCTTCTGTTTTTTCTCGAGTTGCAGCGGGGACCTCTCGAGTTATGACGGGGATCCAGGGACCCGCCCCTGTGGCCTCAGGAGAGGCCAGTCTCCCTGCGAGTTGCCTGGCCCCTATGGGGTTTCCCCGCCAGTCGTCGCCGTGTCCTCTCTCCTCATCTGCTGCTGAGGCCAGAGCCAGAGCTTGCATCACCCGTGCTGACATAGGTCTTGGGGTTCCCCTGGAGCCCACACAGGGGAGTCAGTCCTCCTCTAGCCTGGAAAAGTGCACAGCCATTTCATCCCCAGCTGCAGCAGCAGTGTCTGGCTCCCCTTCTAGGGGACACAGGGATCTGTGGCTAGCCCTTGAGGTACCCCAGGTTGACACACGTGCCAGTGTGTCGGGAGTCAAGCCTCAGGGTGACAGTCGAGGCAGTGCAGGTCATTCAGGTTCATCTGGAGGGGACGAGGCACTTGGAGATTTTGGGGAATGGTGGCAAGAACCCTGAGGCACGTCCCGACTGTCCTGGTGCGAGCGCCTCCACTTGGATGGTAGGGGAACGCCGGGAACCCTTTCCCGATGCAGCAGGGAAAGGGCCCCTCATCTGGAGCTGAGCAGGGCAAAGCGGGGCTCCTCTTGAGTTGCGGCGTGACACTCTGTGTTCCTCTTGCGTGGCGACCGGTGAAGTGGGGAACTTCTTAGGTCATAGCAAGGAGTGAAGGAGCCTTTCCAGGCCCAAGAGGAAGGGGTTATTTCCCCCGAGACGCCACAGCGGACAAGGGCCTCACACTGCCTACTGGGGTGAAGCTTCTGTTTTTTCTCGAGTTGCAGCGGGGTCCTCTCGAGTTATGACGGGGATCCCAGGGACCCGCCCATGTGGCCTCAGGAGAGGCCAGTCTCCGTGCGTGTTGCGTGGCCCCTCTGGGGATTCCTCGCCAGTCGTCGCCGTGTCCTCAGTCCTCGTCTGCTGCTGAGGCCGGAGCCAGAGCTTGCATTGCCCGTGCTGACATAGGTCTTGGGGTTCCCATGGAGCCCACAGAGGGGAGTCAGGCCTCCTCTCGCCTGGAGAAGTGCATGACCGCTTTCCTCCCCAGCTGCAATAGCAGTGTCCGGCTTCCCTTTTAGGGGACACAGTGATCTGTCGTAGCCCTCGAAATACCCCAGGTTGTCAAACGTGCCACTGTGTTGGGAATCAAGCCTCGGGGTGACAGTCGAGGCAGTGCAGGTCAGTCAGGTTCATCTGGACTGGACGAGACATTTGGGGGTCTTGGGGTATGGTGGCCCGACCCCTGAGGCACCTCCCCACTCTCCTGGTGTGAGTGCCTCCGCTCTGGATGCGACGGGAGCGACGAGAGTGACGAGAATCATTTCCCTAACAAGGAGGGAAAGGGTCCCTCATCTAGAGCTGAGCAGGGGAAAACGGGGCTCCTCTTGAGTCACTGTGGGCCACTCGGGGTTCCTCTTTAGTGGGGACGGGTAGGGTGGGGAACTTCTTGGGTCATAGCAAGGGTGTAAAGGAGCCTTTCAAGGTCCCAGAGTGAAGAGGCTATTTCCCCCAAGACACCGACGTGGACAAGGGCCTCACCCTGCCTCCAGCGGAGAATCTTCAGGTTGTTCTCGAATTGCGGTGGGATCCTCTCGAGCTACGATAGGGAACCCAGGGACCCAACCCTGTGGCCTCAGGAGAGGCCAGTCTCCGTGTGAGTTGCGAGGCTCCTCTGGGGATACCTCCCCAGTCATCGCTGGGTCCTCAGTCCTCGTCTGGTGCTGAGGCCAGAGCCTGAGCTTGCCTCGCCCGTGCTGACATAGGTCTTGGGGTTCCCCTGGAGCCTCAACCGTGGAGTCAGGCATCATCTCGCCTGGAGACGTGCACAGCCGCTTTCCTCCCCAGCTGCAGCTGCAGTGTCTGGCTCCCAGTCTTGTGGACACAGGGATCTGTGGCTTGATCTCCAGGTACACCAGGGCTGTCACAGGTGCCAGTGTGTCGGTAGTCCAGCCTCGAGGTGACAGTTGAGGCAGTGCAGGGCAGTCGGGTTCATCTGGAGTGGACTAGGCATTTGAGGGCATTGGGGAATGGAGGCCCGACACCTGAGGCTCCTCCCACTCTCCTGTATTGAGCGCCTCCTCTTGCGATTTGACGAGAGCGCTGGGAATCCTTTCCTGATGGAGCAGATAAAGGGCCCCTCACTAGAGCTGAGCAGGGGAAAACGAGTCTCCTCTTGAGTCGCGGAGGGACCCTCGGTGTTCCTCTCGAGTGGGGACTGGTAGGGCGGGGAACTTCTTTGTTCACAGCAAGGGTGTGAAGGAGCCTTTCGAGCTCCAGGAGGAAAGGGGTGATTTCCCCCGAGACGCCACAGCGGACAAGGGCCTCACCCCGCCTGCAGGAGGGAAGCTTCTAGTTTTTCTCGAGTTGCGGCAGTGTCCTCTCGAGTTACGATGAGGACGCCAGGGATCCACCTCTGTGGTCTCAGCAGGGGCCAGTCTCCATGCGAGTTGCGAGGCTCCACCAGGGATTGCTCTCCAGTCATTGCCATTTCCTGAGTCATCATCTGGTGGTGAGGCCAGAGCCTGATCTTGCCTTGCCCGTGCTGACATAAATCTTGGGGTTCCCCAGAGCACCCACAGGGGAGTCAGGCCTCGTCTCGCCAGGGGACGCGCTGGGATGCTTTCATCCCCAGCTGCAGCAGCAGTGTCTGAATACCTGTCCAGCGGACACAGGGATGTGTGGCTTGCCCTCGAGGCTACCCCAAGGCCGTCACACGGGCCAGTGTGTCGGGAGTCGAGCCTTGAGCAGACAATCAAGGCAGTGCAGGTCAATCAGGTTCATCTGGACTGGACGAGGCATTTGGGGATCTTGGGGTATGTTGGCCCAACCCCTGAGTCACCTCCCCACTCCCCTGGTGCGAGCGCCTCCTCCTTGAATGCGAGGAGAGTGACGGGAATCATTTCCCTAACGAGGAGGGAAAGGGCCCCTCATCTCGAGCTTAGCAGGGGAAATCAGGGCTCCTCTTGAGTCACCGTGGGCCGCTCGGCATTCTCTTTAGTGGGGACGGGTAGGGCGTGGAACATCTTGGGTCACAGGAAGGGTGTAAAGGAGCCTTTCGAGGTCCAAGAGTGAAGAGGTGACTTCCCCAAGACGCCGAGGTGGACAAGGGCCTCACCCCGCCTCCAGCGGAGAATCTTCTGGTTTTTCTCAACTTTTAGCAGGATCCTCTCGAGTTACGATGGGGAACCCAGGGACCCGCCCCTGTGGCCTCAGAAGAGGTCAGTCTCCGTGTGAGTTGCGAGGTGCCTCTGGGGATACCTCCCCAGTCAATTCTGGGTCCTCAGTCCTTGTTAGGTGCTGAGGCCGGAGCCGAGCTTGCCTCACCTGTGTTAACATAGGTCTTGGGGTTACCCTGGAGCCCCAACCGTGTAGTCAGGCGTCATCTCGCCTGGAGACGTGCATGCCCGCTTTCCTCCCCAGCTGCAGCTGCAGTGTGTGGCTCCCCGTCTTGCAGACACAGGGATCTGTGGCTTGCTCTCGAGGTACCCCAGGGCTGTCATAGGTGCCAGTGTGTCGGTAGTCCAGCCTCGGCGTGACAGTCGAGGCAGTGCAGGGCAGTCCAGTTCATCTGGAGTGGATGAGGAATTTGGGGGCATTGGGGAATGGTGGCCTGACACCTGAGGCTCCTCCCGACTCTCCTGTTTTGAGCGCCTCCTCTTGCNGCTGACATAAATCTTGGGGTTCCCCAGAGCACCCACAGGGGAGTCAGGCCTCGTCTCGCCAGGGGACGCGCTGGGATGCTTTCATCCCCAGCTGCAGCAGCAGTGTCTGAATACCTGTCGAGCGGACACAGGGATGTGTGGCTTGCCCTCGAGGCTACCCCAAGGCCGTCACACGGGCCAGTGTGTCGGGAGTCGAGCCTTGAGCAGACAATCAAGGCAGTGCAGGTCAATCAGGTTCATCTGGACTGGACGAGGCATTTGGGGATCTTGGGGTATGTTGGCCCAACCCCTGAGTCACCTCCCCACTCCCCTGGTGCGAGCGCCTCCTCCTTGAATGCGAGGAGAGTGACGGGAATCATTTCCCTAACGAGGAGGGAAAGGGCCCCTCATCTCGAGCTTAGCAGGGGAAATCAGGGCTCCTCTTGAGTCACCGTGGGCCGCTCGGCATTCTCTTTAGTGGGGACGGGTAGGGCGTGGAACATCTTGGGTCACAGGAAGGGTGTAAAGGAGCCTTTCGAGGTCCAAGAGTGAAGAGGTGACTTCCCCAAGACGCCGAGGTGGACAAGGGCCTCACCCCGCCTCCAGCGGAGAATCTTCTGGTTTTTCTCAACTTTTAGCAGGATCCTCTCGAGTTACGATGGGGAACCCAGGGACCCGCCCCTGTGGCCTCAGAAGAGGTCAGTCTCCGTGTGAGTTGCGAGGTGCCTCTGGGGATACCTCCCCAGTCAATTCTGGGTCCTCAGTCCTTGTTAGGTGCTGAGGCCGGAGCCGAGCTTGCCTCACCTGTGTTAACATAGGTCTTGGGGTTACCCTGGAGCCCCAACCGTGTAGTCAGGCGTCATCTCGCCTGGAGACGTGCATGCCCGCTTTCCTCCCCAGCTGCAGCTGCAGTGTGTGGCTCCCCGTCTTGCAGACACAGGGATCTGTGGCTTGCTCTCGAGGTACCCCAGGGCTGTCATAGGTGCCAGTGTGTCGGTAGTCCAGCCTCGGCGTGACAGTCGAGGCAGTGCAGGGCAGTCCAGTTCATCTGGAGTGGACGAGGAATTTGGGGGCATTGGGGAATGGTGGCCTGACACCTGAGGCTCCTCCCGACTCTCCTGTTTTGAGCGCCTCCTCTTGCGATTCGAGGAGAGCGCTGGGAACCCTTTTCCAATGGAGAAGAGAAAGGGCCCCTCATCTGGAGCTGAGCAGGGTAAAGCGGGGCTCCTCTTGAGTCACGGCGTGACACACTGTGTTCCTATCGAGTGGGGTGCGGTGGGTTGGGGAACTTTTTGGGTCACAGCAAGGAGTGAAGGTGCCTTTTGAGGTCCAAGAGGAAGGGGTAATTTCCCCCAAGATGCCACAGCGGACAAGGGCCTCAAACCACCTGCTGGGAGAAGCTTCTGGATTTTCTCAAGTTGCGGCTGGGTCCTCTCGAGTTACAACGGGGAGCCCAGGGACCCACCACTGTGGCCTCAGAAGAGGCCAGTCTCCGTGTGAGTTGGCATGCGCCTCTGGGGATTCCTCCCCAGTCATCGCCGTGTACTCAGTCCTCGCCGTGTACTCAGTCCTCGTCTGATGCTGAGGCCAGAGCCAGAGATTGCATCGCCCTTGCTGACATAGGTCTTGGGGTTTCCCTGGAGCCCACACAGGGGAGTCAGGCCTCCTCTCGCCTGGAGATGTGCCCAGCTGCTTTCCTCCCCAGCTGCAGCAGCAGTATCCTGCTCCCCTTCTAGAAGACACAGGTATCTGTGGCTAGCCCTCGAGGTACCCCAGGTTGTCACACATGCCAGTGTGTCTGGAGTCAAGCCTCGGGTGACAGCTGAGGCAGTGCAGCGCAGTCAAGTTCATCTGGAGTGGAAGAAAATTTTCAGAGTCTTGGGGAATGGTGACCCGAACCGTGAGGCTCCTCCCGACTTTCGTGGAGTGAGCATTTCCTATTCAGAAGTGAGGGGAGCACCAGAAACCCTTTCCAGATGGAGCAGGGAAAGGACTCCTCATCTGGAGCTGAGCAGGGGAAAACTGGGAAAACTGGAAAAATCTCACCTATTTACATTGTAACTCTTGGGGCTTAGGTGCACACATGCTTGGCTAACATATAAATCAACACCATCACCACATTGAAAAGAAAGAAAGAATCTATCTTCCATCTCATCCTTAAAAGACAATTTATTCAACTAAGTAGCTAAAGTATTGATAATCAGAGCATCATTCATTCAACCATTATTTACTGAACTCCTACTCTGGGACCTGGCATCTTGCTGAATATGCCACAGTNTGATCACACCATTGTGATTATCTTGGTCATGAACATCTTTTTTGTACAGTTCTTCTGTGTATTCTTGCCACTTCTTCTTGATATCTTCTGTTTCTATTAGGTCCATACCATTTCTGTCCTTTATTGAGCCCATCTTTGCATGAAATGTTCCCTAGGTAACTAGTCTTTCCCATTTTGTTGTTTTCCTCTATTTCTTTGCACTGATTGCTGAGGAAGGCTTTCTTATGTCTCCTTGCTATTCTTTGGAACTCTGCATTCAGATGTTTATATCTTTCCTTTTCTCCTTTGCTTTTCACTTCTCTTCTTNTTGTTGTTTTCCTCTATTTCTTTGCACTGATTGCTGAGGAAGGCTTTCTTATGTCTCCTTGCTATTCTTTGGAACTCTGCATTCAGATGTTTATATCTTTCCTTTTCTCCTTTGCTTTTCACTTCTCTTCTTTTCACAGCTATATGTAAGGCCTCCTCAGACAGCCATTTTGCTTTTTTGCATTTCTTTTCTATGGGGATGGTCTTGATTTCTGTTTCTTGTACAATGTCATGAAACTCCATCCATAGTTCATCAGGCACTCTATCTATCATATCTAGTCCCTTAAATCTATTTCTCACTTCCACTGTATAATCATAAGGGATTTGATTTAGGTCATACCTGAATGGTCTAGTGGTTTTCCCTACTTTCTTCAATTTCAGTCTGAATTTGGCAAGAGGGAGTTCATGATCTGAGCCACAGTCAACTCCCGGTCTTGTTTTGGCTTACTGTATAGAGCTCTCCATCTTTGGCTGCAAAGAATATAATCAAAATAATTTCGGTGTTGACCATCTGGTAATGTCCATGTGTAGAGTCTTCTCTTGTGTTGTTGGAAGAGGGTGTTTGCTATGACCAGTGCATTTTCTTGGCAAAATAATGTAGTCTTTGCCCTGCTTCATTCCACATTCCAAGGCCAAATTTGCCTATTACTCCAGGTGTTTCTTGACTTCCTACCTCTGAGCCACGAGGGAAGCCTATGATGAAAAGGGCATCTTTTGGGGGTGTTATTTCTAAAAGGCCTTATAGGTCTTCTTAGAACCGTTCAACTTCAGCTTCTTCAGCATTTCTGGCTTGGATTACCATGATATTGAATGGTTTGCCTTGGAAATGAACAGAGATCATTCTGTCATTTTTGAGTTTGCATCTAATTACTACATTTTGGACTCTTTTGTTGATCATGATGGCTACTTCATTTCTTCTAAGGGATTCCTGCCCACAGTAGTAGATGTAATATTCATCTGAGTTAAATTCACCCATTCCAGTCCATTTTAGTTCTCTGATTCCTAGAATGTCTACGTTCACTCTTGCCATCTCCTGTTTGACCACTGCCAGTTTGCCTTGATTCATGGACCTAACATTCCAGGTTCCTATGCAATATTGCTCTTTACAGCATTGGACCTTGCTTCTATCACTGGTCACAGCCACAACTGTGTATTGTTTTTGCTTTGGCTCCATCCCTTCATTCTTTCTGGAGTTATTTCTCCACTGATCTCCTACCGACCTGGGGAGTTCCTCTTTCAGTATCCTATCATTTTGCCTTTTCATACTGTTCATGGGGTTCTCAAGGCAAGAACACTGAAGTAGTTTTCCATTTCCTTCTCCAGTGGACCACATTCTGTCAGATCTCTCCACCATGACCCGTCTGTCTTGGGTAGCCCCAAACTGCATGGCTAGGTTTCACTGAGTTAGACAAAGCTGTGGTCTGTGTGATCAGATTGACTAGCTTTCTGTGATAATGATTTCAGTCTGTCTGCCCTCTGATGTCTTCTCATCTTACTTGGGTTTCTCTTACCTTGGATGTGGAGTATCTCTTCACAGCTGCTCCAGCAAAGCACAGCTGCTGCTCCTTACCTGGGACGAGGGGTACCCTCCTAACAAACATGGAGTAGCTCCTCTCTGCCCTCCTAAGCCAAGTATGTAATAAATTGATGTATGTATATATTGCAAAGTGATTACCATAAAAATTTTAATTAACACATCTGCCATCTCATTTAGCCACAATCTGTGTGTGTTTGTGCATATGTATATGTGTTGAAAACTTTAAAATTTATTCTCTTAGTAACTTTCAAATATGTAACACAGTATTATTAAGCATAATCATCATGCTGTACATTACATCCCTGGAACCTAATCATCTTATAAATGGAAAAAAATGGTTTTTTTTAATATGCATATTTGGAGAATTTTCATTGTCTGATTTCAAGAATTTCTATAAAAATATTGCAACCACACCATGCAGTATTGGTACAAGGAGAAAAGAGTAACTCAGTATGTCCAACAGAGGGTTCAGAAATAGAACTTGCAGAAACTTGATTTTCATCAGAGGTGCAAAGCAATTCAATGGGGAAAGGAAAATCAATAAATGATATTGGAACAATTAGTTAAATATAGAAACAAGATAACTGCAAGAGAAACATCATACATTTTATATATTTATATATATATATACATATATATATACATACATATATCCAGGACTATTGTCTGGAAAATCCCATGGACAGAGGAGCCTGGTAGGCTACAGTCCATGGGGTCACAAAGAGTCAGACATGACTGAGCAACTTCACTATAATTAATTTGAAATTTNTACATATATCCAGGACTATTGTCTGGAAAATCCCATGGACACAGGAGCTTGGTAGGCTACAGTCCATGGGGTCACAAAGAGTCAGACATGACTGAGCAACTTCACTATAATTAATTTGAAATTTATCACAAACCTAACCATGCAAAATAAAAAATAAATTTCTTGGGAAATTCATATGACCTTAGAGTAGGCAAAATTTCCTTTAAGATGATACTGAAAGTTACAACCACAAAATAAATTTGGCCTTATCAAAACTAAGCACTCAAATTTCTATTTTAGTCTAATGTGGCACTATTTGGAAAGCTAGGTATTTCATCACCTTTCCTATACCCTAATAATTTTGCTCTTAATTATGTACTCAAAGGACATGACATCCATACACAGAAAGAGTTGTGAAAAAATGTTGATAGCTGTTCATAATCATCACCAACTGAAAACTACCAAATGTCCAACAGGTGAATGGACAATATAAGTAGTGTATGTATAAAATATAAGCAGTTTACAAAATCAGCGATTGATTCCACTAACAGAAGAATCTCTAAAGTATTAGGTTAAGCACATAAAATAAGTGAACTATCATTGTGATGGACCAATAAATGTGATAAGAAGGAATTAAATATCATTATAGTTGAATAATATATGTGATAAGAAGTCAGAAATGTCTGTAGCCTAAATTCCCCCAGTTATAGATCTGCATGAGAGGCAGAAGATAGCTATGGAGTTTTTCATGAATAATCAGATCAAATTATTCAGAGTACAGTGTTTTTCATCTCTGCACTCATGGTGTCATAGTACTGAACTCCCTAACAAAACTGTAGAGTTATATGTAGTTAGTTGCTTTTTCCCAGTATGACAATCCTTGCCAGGCTCCTGTGGTGTCTAAAACTAACTTTGCCTCTTGAATGTCTTTTAGGGGATGATCCAAGGGACAGCTGTATTGTTCTGTTGTTTTACGCGCAAACACCGAGGGTAATAGAAAGGCAGGGAAAGGCTGGGTGGAGGAGCCCCAAGAAGAATCAAGAGTAGGTGTTGATTTTGGAAATTTGGGACTTCCTTGCTGAGGTAGGTACTATGCAACTCTTTTCACCACAATTAATATATTTAGGTTGGCTTTTATTATTCTTTTTGGTAGAAGAAAAAAGGAACATGTAATCTTCTTGGCTCATGAGCCTGTGATTCTTTGGAATAGTTCTTATCTCAAAATTGTATTCCATATGGATAATGTGACATTTTTATAAAAAGAAATGAATATTGAAGTGGAAAATAAAAATTCTCGTGAAGTTGTATTTATTATGCTCCTACGTTTCATACTCTGTAACCACACTTAAAAGGGGCAACTCCATTAGTAACTCAAACTTCCTTTATATTCATTGTCTTTCACTTGTTCAACCAATGACCTCAACTGGGTAAAGTCATAGTTAATGCAAATGAGCCTAAATTTGAAGGAACAAAAGCTAAAATACAGTGTCTTGAACCTTCTCTAAGGGTCTAAACTGAACATATTCCTCACTAAAATCAAGAATTCTAATTTTCCCAGTTTTGGTAACTATAGATAGGATTCAGAAGGTAAATGGAGACCACTTCAGGAATATTTCATGGCTATACCCACTAAGCTTAGAAGTCTCTGAGGATTTCAATTATTTTTAATTACACTAACTTTGGTCTGCACCCTTCCTTATATCTTTCCATTAAAAATCTTTACTATGCAAAGCTTCCAGAGGAGGCCCACATAATCTGGAAAATTTAGGCAAATATGACTCAGCTTTCTAAAACTTTGAATTTTTAAAGGAAAAAAGCTCATATAGAAAGAGAATCCAGTGCTGCAGCTGTCTATAAAATCTGGGCAAGTGTGTTAAGTGGGTGTCTCTACAAGTAGTTAGATGGAAACACTAACTGTGAACACAACAGGATTTCCTTTTCATTTCCATGTTTTTGTTTTTGTTATTTTTAGGCACACAGGTACACATCCAGTTGCTATATCCTGGAGCAGCTGAACCAGAAGGGGTCAGGGTTTACTGGAGCTTTTCAGTAAGGATCATAACTCCATAAATGGAACATGGAAATCCTGAGGACGTATGACTGTCAGTGGCTTTGTTGTCATTGTGGAAGTTTCCAGAGAC
>SJYW01050176.1:132880-143951 GCA_006410735.1 Raphicerus campestris
TGGGGTCACAAAGAGTCAGACATGACTGAGCAACTTCACTATAATTAATTTGAAATTTATCACAAACCTAACCATGCAAAATAAAAAATAAATTTCTTGGGAAATTCATATGACCTTAGAGTAGGCAAAATTTCCTTTAAGATGATACTGAAAGTTACAACCACAAAATAAATTTGGCCTTATCAAAACTAAGCACTCAAATTTCTATTTTAGTCTAATGTGGCACTATTTGGAAAGCTAGGTATTTCATCACCTTTCCTATACCCTAATAATTTTGCTCTTAATTATGTACTCAAAGGACATGACATCCATACACAGAAAGAGTTGTGAAAAAATGTTGATAGCTGTTCATAATCATCACCAACTGAAAACTACCAAATGTCCAACAGGTGAATGGACAATATAAGTAGTGTATGTATAAAATATAAGCAGTTTACAAAATCAGCGATTGATTCCACTAACAGAAGAATCTCTCAAGTATTAGGTTAAGCACATAAAATAAGTGAACTATCATTGTGATGGACCAATAAATGTGATAAGAAGGAATTAAATATCATTATAGTTGAATAATATATGTGATAAGAAGTCAGAAATGTCTGTAGCCTAAATTCCCCCAGTTATAGATCTGCATGAGAGGCAGAAGATAGCTATGGAGTTTTTCATGAATAATCAGATCAAATTATTCAGAGTACAGTGTTTTTCATCTCCGCACTCATGGTGTCATAGTACTGAACTCCCTAACAAAACTGTAGAGTTATATGTAGTTAGTTGCTTTTTCCCAGTATGACAATCCTTGCCAGGCTCCTGTGGTGTCTAAAACTAACTTTGCCTCTTGAATGTCTTTTAGGGGATGATCCAAGGGACAGCTGTATTGTTCTGTTGTTTTACGCGCAAACACCGAGGGTAATAGAAAGGCAGGGAAAGGCTGGGTGGAGGAGCCCCAAGAAGAATCAAGAGTAGGTGTTGATTTTGGAAATTTGGGACTTCCTTGCTGAGGTAGGTACTATGCAACTCTTTTCACCACAATTAATATATTTAGGTTGGCTTTTATTATTCTTTTTGGTAGAAGAAAAAAGGAACATGTAATCTTCTTGGCTCATGAGCCTGTGATTCTTTGGAATAGTTCTTATCTCAAAATTGTATTCCATATGGATAAAGTGACATTTTTATAAAAAGAAATGAATATTGAAGTGGAAAATAAAAATTCTCGTGAAGTTGTATTTATTATGCTCCTATGTTTCATACTCTGTAACCACACTTAAAAGGGGCAACTCCATTAGCAACTCAAACTTCCTTTATATTCATTGTCTTTCACTTGTTCAACCAATGACCTCAACTGGGTAAAGTCATAGTTAATGCAAATGAGCCTAAATTTGAAGGAACAAAAGCTAAAATACAGTGTCTTGAACCTTCTCTAAGGGTCTAAACTGAACATATTCCTCACTAAAATCAAGAATTCTAATTTTCCCAGTTTTGGTAACTATAGATATGATTCAGAAGGTAAATGGAGACCACTTCAGGAATATTTCATGGCTATACCCACTAAGCTTAGAAGTCTCTGAGGATTTCAATTATTTTTAATTACACTAACTTTGGTCTGCACCCTTCCTTATATCTTTCCATTAAAAATCTTTACTATGCAAAGCTTCCAGAGGAGGCCCACATAATCTGGAAAATTTAGGCAAATATGACTCAGCTTTCTAAAACTTTGAATTTTTAAAGGAAAAAAGCTCATATAGAAAAAGAATCCAGTGCTACAGCTGTCTATAAAATCTGGGCAAGTGTGTTAAGTGGGTGTCTCTACAAGTAGTTAGATGGAAACACTAACTGTGAACACAACAGGATTTCCTTTTCATTTCCATGTTTTTGTTTTTGTTATTTTTAGGCACACAGGTACACATCCAGTTGCTATATCCTGGAGCAGCTGAACCAGAAGGGGTCAGGGTTTACTGGAGCTTTTCAGTAAGGATCATAACTCCATAAATGGAACATGGAAATCCTGAGGACGTATGACTGTCAGTGGCTTTGTTGTCATTGTGGAAGTTTCCAGAGACCAGCTGTTTATCTTCTAATGCTTCTCTCTTTCCCTTGTTTGTTATATTCTGGGAACGCAAGGCCACTGTCATGGGTGAACAACATTCATGGCGATTTAATGTTTATCTGTTGATATTTAGATTTTGGCTGCTGTGTATTATTGCCAAAAGAATGGGTTTCTATGATTTTGTATTCTGATGTTCAAAATGACCAGAACCAGAAAAGCAGAAAAAGTGAGCAAAAAAGCCTAGTGGGCCATAAAAGGCAATTTTAACTCTATGGTTAAGGGTTGCAAAAATTCATCAAGATCATCCTCTATTCTTGAAACAGATCTTAATCTAAAAACACATTTCTCAGACTTCTCTGGCAGCCCAGTGCTTAAGAATCAGTCTTCCAATAGAGGGGATGGTTGGGGAACTAAGATCTCACATGCAACAGGGGCTGTGTGTGCCTCTGAGGCTGTGCCTCAGCTAGAGATCCCACATGCTCTAGAGCCCACACACCACAGCTAAAAAGAAGCCTGTGCACTGCAATGGAAGATCGAGAGTGCCACAATAAAGATCCCACACACTGCAACTAAGACCCAACACAGCCAAAAATAAATAAATAAAAATAAAAACATTTCTCATCTAATAAATGAATCTAAGAACTCTTAAACACTGTCTACCACCTCTTGTCAATCTCAAACTTCTACCCCAGAAACTTTAAATTTCTGCCTATCCTTCTCCTGCCTGTCCCTCCCAAGGTGAACATGTGATTTAAGTGCTCACCATTCTCATTATTTCTATATTTCTCTCCCTCTTACACACATACACACAATTCTGTTTGAATATCTTAGAATATTTTCTCTTGAATATTAGTATCATAATATCAGTAGATCCAATAACATTGTTCTAAAAAAGTACATCCAGGGATATATATGTGAACATATCTCAATAATCTATTTTCACAATAAAAATACAGCAATCCCCCAGTCTTTTCTTTTGCAACACCAAACTCCCAATGGCATTGTTCTGGTTTTCCTCAAAAGGTGGCGGCAAACACAGTGTTATCATCACTCCGATTAGCTGCTTCGTATTGTGCTAGGTCGACATACTACACCAGGGTGGGGATGAGGAATGGTGCCTAATCTTGGCCAGTGTGGATCCCATTACAGAGGATTAGGTTGACACTAATGGGGTTGATTCTGCAGCCTGTTCATCCTTTGTCTGCCAATAGTCAGAGGAACAGCCAGAGAACAGAACAGCTGACTGTTCATGCCAAAATGACTTCAATAACCAAGGCTTACTGCTATCAGGGCCTCTCCAGAATGGAAGCAGAAGGGAGCTTGGACAAGGGGATGCAGCAGTAGACTTTTCACAGTCACCTGGCAGGACGTAGCCAGGACTGTCAGGTGTCATGCTGTGCTGTCACTGCCTTTTGTTTAGGAAGGGTTGATTCCCATCCAAGTATGCCCCTTCATACTCTAAATGCTGATTTGGGGAAAAGTCTGGGATTATTATAAATTCAATAAATAATGTTTTCTGCTATGCTTGGGATGATTTTTTCCTATATTTGGCGTGCCCTAGATAAGATTGCATTCATATTTTTTTTTCTTGGCACAAAATCTGGCAAAGGGGTAGAATTTGCATTCCAAATGGAAAGTTTCTATATATTTCCACATGAGCCTTCTTTGGTGCCAGTTGATGCAGCCACAGCTGATATACACAACAGAAACCAGAAGCCAATTACCAGAACCAGGAAGGAGGGGAAATTATGTCCAAAAGCAGCTCCTAAATGTTCAGTCCCCTAACTTCTCAGAATGGCATATAAGCATTTGACAGACCATAATCTTTGATTTATTTTTCTAAGAGAAAAGAAGAGGTTTCTTTTTTTTTCTTTCTCAAAATCAGTAGTAATGTCTTGATTGCACAACTGGCATTTTAGGTTTAGGTCCTTAGATGCCTCTATATTGTTGTCCCACTTGCCCAACCTTGACAACAGCATTAAAACTGCTATACTATCATGTGAGTGTTTCTTCAAATAAGAACAAAATGCCAATAAACTTAGAGACTAACATTTTAAATGTTTTTAAAAGCATTTATTATGTGCCATATAATTTTACAAAGTACTTCAAATTCATTACTTTTGTATTTAATTTTGTGTCTAAACATTTATACATTATTTCAGTCATTTCCTGGAAACTCCTATAGATTTCTTTCTTTCTCTCTTTCTTTCTTTCTTTTTTTTCTTTTCTTTCTTTCTAAGTTGCTATAGATTTCTGAGACACCCTTTCATTTCTTGGTACCAGTCATCAGGACAAAACACTTATTTTTTTCCTCTATGATGTAGAGGGTATTATTCCAGGATAACTGAATAAAAATATGAGACAAAGTCTCTGACTTCCAAAGACTAGCATTTCAAATAAGAATTCAGGGTAAACTCATGATTCAAAATGATATAAATATCTATATGCACTTCAATAGGGAGAGATGTTAAATACGACTGTATTTGCAATTCTTTCTTTTGAAGTAAGAAAAAGTGACACCATCAACAAACTATTAACAATGTGCTTAAACCCTTTCTTATACAAATTCCTTTTTTCATAGACATACACATAAATAGTTTTTTTTAAATTACTGTTGCAGTTCCTATTTTTCAAAATATTTTAAACAGATTAATTCTATCAAAACCACTTTCATAAAAACAGGGTAAAAATATATACTTTACTGTTTTTTAAGAAAAAAACAAATATAAATTAAACATACACAACTTCAGAAATAGTACACACTACCAATTTCTTTTTTAATATTATAANATTTTTCAAAATATTTTAAACAGATTAATTCTATCAAAACCACTTTCATGAAAACAGGGTAAATATATATACTTTACTGTTTTTTAAGAAAAAAACAAATATAAATTAAACATACACAACTTCAGAAATAGTACACACTACCAATTTCTTTTTTAATATTATAATCGCATCATGGTTTCTTTTGCACTGCACTCTTATTATAACATATGCTACTCATTACTCTGCCTAGTCTGCAATGAAGAACCTTACCAGGCAATTCAAGAATATAAGAATGTGTGGCTGGGATGAGATTACTATTAAGAAATGGGTTATTTTTTTCACCAGTGTTGAAATTTGTGCCTATAGGATCAATATCAGAAGGCCACTTAACTTTTTCCTTCCATAATTCTGAAATCTCTTTCAGAAACTCAAATGTAGCCTTGTTTGTGCCTTAGACATTTTAACTAGCCTGTGCAGTGATCCAGTCCTATGTTTTTTGTCAGAATCCAGTCATGAGGTAGAGGTCAGAAGAGTTATGCAACAGAGAATATTTAATATCAGTAATTGTTAACCAGGTATTATAGAACTGAAAAGGGAAAAAGGAACACTGGGGTATCATGAAGTAGTAACTGCAAGAAGCAGATGCTAACTCATGGTTTTGAGAACAAAAGTTTAGAATTATTAAAGATTAGAATCTTGGAGAAGAAGCCTCAGGGGAACCATGTCTCAGATCTCTTAGCTGAGAGTGAGCACTGCTTGGGTATTACTGGAGCCTCAGGAACTCATAAAAGGGACCCTACAGAGTTGTGATTCAATATTCATAAAAGGATGCCTTTAATGAGGCTGGCTCTAGGATTGCTAAGAAAACCAGAACTTAAAATGTGCTGCCATTCTGTGAAGGAATATTGCAGTGGGGACACTGGCAGACAGAAAATCTTTCCCACCCTCAATGCTCTAGCCTTCCTATGGCGTCCCCTATTGGCAGAACCGGACAAGAACCAGCTGGCAAAGGGAAAAGCATGATTTGAGCATCTCAGCCCCAGCATAACCAAGCAGCATGTGAAAGGGTAGGTTTGAAGTGGAGACACACTGTTTAAACAACTGTGACATATAAAGAGAATGTAAAGAAATAATGAGAATGTTCTGATAGGTTTTTTCACCAGTATTTATTCTCCCAGTTTCACAGAGGGAGTCTCAAATCTGAAACTGCATGTATAAGAACACAAAATATTTATTAATGAATTTTAGTTATTCTCAATCCTAGAGTAAAGATGACTAACTTTTGAAGTACTTTATATAAACGCTAGGATCCACAGTGAACAAATGAAAATCAAAACTTTCAAAGTAAATATTACTGTGTTTTTATAATTGACAAAATAATTTTCATGTTCGACCCAGGTTAAAAATCATTCATAAAACCAGATTGAAATAAATTGGCAACAAAAATGAGACTTCAAAAATAAATTATAAGTGATTCAACCTCAATAATAAAGAAAATTCAAACTATACATGACATTATTTTTTACTCAAGAAATTGACTGTATTTGTTTTTAATATAATACCTTTTTATTTGATTAATGTTTGAAAAACAGATATTCCCACCCATTGAACTAAAATTTAAGAAAATCTGTATGAAAGAAATTTAGCTATTTGTTACAGAACACAATATTTTTACCATTTGGTTCAGAGATTCCACTTCTAGAAATTCATTCCAAGAACATTCACCAATTTATTTCCCAAATGTTACTGAAATGTTATTATGTACTGGATGATGTTAGAAGAACTGAGATGATAAAAGCTCACCAGAAAGCAGGAATAGAAGGAAAACTTGCCTCAGCATAATAAAGTCCATGTCTGACAAACTTACATCCAAATTATTCTTAATGGTGAAAAGCTGAACATATTCCCTCTAAGATCAAGAACAAGGCAAGTATGTCCATTTTTACCACTTTTTTCAACATAATATTGGAAGTCCTAGCCATGGCAATCAAGGAAGAAAAAGAAATAAAAGGAAGGCAAATTGGAAAAGAAGAAATAAAATTGTTACTGTTTGCAGATGATATGATACTATACATAGAAAATCCTAAAGATACTACTAGAAAATCACTAGAGTTCATCAATGAATTTGGTAGAGTTGCAAGGTATAAAATTAATATATAAAAAAACTTTCATTGCTACATGATAATGATGAAATATCAGAAAGTGAAACTAATGAAAGAATCTCATTTAATATCATATCAAAGAGAATAAAGTATCTAGGAATAAACTTACCTAAGGAGACAAAAGACCTGTATTCTGAAAACTATATGATGCTGATGAAAGAAATAGATAGGACACAAAGAGATGGAAGGATATATCATGCTCTTGGATTTGAAGTATTAGTATTTTCCAAATTAATATAGTATCCAAAGAAATCTACAAGTACAATGCAATTCCTATCAAATGACAATGATATTTTTCACAGAATTAGAACAAAAAAAACATATTTAATTTTTATGGAAATACCAAAAAACCCTAAAGAGCCAAAGCAATCTTGATAAATAAAAAAGGAACTGGAAGAAATCAGGCCTCTTGACTTCAACTATGCTAAAAAGGTGCAGTCATTAAAATAGTATGGCACTAGTACAAAAACAGAAACATAGATCAATGGAAAAGGATAGAAAGTCCAGAAATAAATCCATGGTCAATTGATCTATGACAAAGGAGGCAAAAATATATGGTGGAGGAAAGACAGTCTCTTCAAAACTGAACAGATACATGTGAAAGAATAAAATTAGAATACTTCTAACAACACACACAAAAATAAACTCAAAAGATTGAAGATCAAAATGTAAGGATCAAAGATCTAAATGTAAGGTCAGACAAAATACTCAGAGGAAAACATAGGTAGAATGTTAAGTCACTCAGTCGTGTCTGACTCTTTGTGACCCCATGGACTGTAGCCCACCAGGCTCCTCTGTCCATGGGATTCTCCAGGCAAGAATACTGGATTGGGTTGCCATTTCCTACATGACATAAATCATGGCAAGATCTTTTTTGACCCACCTCCTAGATTAATGAAAGTAAAAACAAAAATAAACACATGAAACTTAATTAAACTTAAAATTCCAAAACAATCAAAAAATAGGCTCAGTAGACATTCAGAAATAGAAATATCTAAATAGGCATTTCTCCAATAAATTCACATGATAAGATACCGAACATCACTACATATCAGAAAAATACATACCAAAACTACAATGAGGTATCTCCTTCCACTGGCCATCATCATCATCAAAAAGTCTACAAACAATAGATTTTGGACAGGGTGTGCAGAAAGAGGAATCCTCCTACACTGTTGGTGGGAATGTAAATCAATACAGCCACTGTTGGTAACAGTATGGAAGTTCCTTGGCAAGGCTAAAAATAAATTATCATATGATACAGCAGTCACATTCCTGGACATATATTTGAAGAAAACCATAATTTGAAGAGATACATGTACCTCAATTTTACTGCAACACTATTTAATGCAGTTAATACATGGAAGAAGCTTAGATATTTAATGAAGGAAGAATGGATAAAGAAGAAATGGTACATGTATACAATGGAATATTATCCAGCCATAAAAAGAATGGAACATTGCAATTCACAGCAACATGACCTAGAGATTATTGTAATGAGTGAAGTAAGTCACACACAGAAAGACAAATATCATATTAAATCACTCATAGTTCAGTTCAGTTCAGTTCAGTTCAGTGGCTCAGTCATGTCCGACTCTTGCGACCCCATGAATTGCAGCACACCAGGCCTCCCTATCCATCACCAACTCCTGGAGTTCATTCAGATTCATGTCCATCGAGTCAGTGATACCATCCAGCCAACTCATCCTCTGTTGTCCCCTTCTCTTCCNGACTCTTACGACCCCATGAATTGCAGCATGCCAGGCCTCCCTATCCATCACCAACTCCTGGAGTTCATTCAGATTCATGTCCATCGAGTCAGTGATACCATCCAGCCAACTCATCCTCTGTTGTCCCCTTCTCTTCCTGCCCCCAATCCCTCCATGCGTCAGAGTCTTTTCCAGTGAGTCAACTCTTTGCATGAGGTGGCCAAAGTATTGGAGTTTCAGCTTTAGCACCAGTCCTTCCAATGAACACCCAGGACTACTCTTCTTTAGAATGGACTGGTTGGATCTCTTTGCAGTCCAAGGGACTCTCAATGGTCTTCTCCAACAACACAGTTCAAAAGCATCAATTCTTCAGTGCTCAGCTTTCTTCATAGTCTAAGTCTCACATCCACACATAATCACTGGAAAAAACCATAAGACACATATTAATCAAACTAACAACAATCAAACACAAAGAGCAAATATTAAAAGCACCAAGGGAAAGGCAACAATTAAAAAAAGGGGATCCCAATAAGGATTACAGCTGATCTTTCAGTAGAAACTCTTCAGGCCAGAAGGGAATGACAGGACATACGTAAAGTGATGAAAGAGAAAAACCTTCAACCCAGATTACTATACCCAGCAAGGATCTCATTCAAATATGAAGGAGAAATCAAAAGCTTTACAGACAAGCAAAAGAAGAGAGAATTCAGCACCAACAAACCAGCTCTCCAACAAATGCTAAAGGATCTTCTCTAGACAGGAAACAGAAAAAAGTTTATAAGCTCAAACCCAAAACAACAAAGTAAATGGCAATGGATCATACTTATCAATAATTACCTTAAATGTAAATGGGTTGAATGCCTCAACCAAAAAAGAATGACTGGGTGAATGGATACAAAAAAAAGACCTCTATGTATGCTGTCTACAAGAGATTCACATCAAACCAAGGGATACCTACAGACTGAAATTGAAGGGCTGGATGAATATACTTCATGCAAATGGAAACCNCCAACCAAAAAAGAATGACTGGGTGAATGGATACAAAAAAAAGACCTCTATGTATGCTGTCTACAAGAGATTCACATCAAACCAAGGGATACCTACAGACTGAAATTGAAGGGCTGGATGAATATACTTCATGCAAATGGAAACCAAAAGAAAGCAGGAGTAGCAACGCTCATATCAGATAAATAGACATTGAAATAAAAGCCATGAAAAGTGACAAAGAAGGACAACACTACATAATGAATAAAGGATCAATCCAAGAAGAAGATATAATAATTATAAATATATATGAAACATATAAAGCACCAACATAAAAGCACCTCAATACATAAGGTAAATGCTAACAAGTATGAAAGGGGAAATTAATAGTAACACAATAATAGTGGGAGACTTTAATATCCCACTCACACCTATGAATAGATCAACCAAACAGAAAATTAGTTAGGAAACACACTTTAAATGATACAATGGACCAAATAGACCTAATTAATATTTATAAGATATTTCACCCCAAGACAATGAATTTCACGTTTTTCTCAAGTGCACAAGGAATCTTCTCCAGGATAGATCACATCCTGGACCATAAATCTAGCCTTGTTAAGTCACTTCAGTCGTGTCCGACTCTGTGCAACCCCATAGATGGCAGCCCACCAGGCTCCCCCGTCCCTGGGATTCTCCAGGTAAGAACACAGAAGTGGGTTGCCATTTCCTTCTCCAATGCATGAAAGTGAAAAGTGGAAGTGAAGTCATTCAGTCATGTCCAACTCTTAGCGACCCCATGGACCACAGCCCACCAGGCTCCTCCATCCATGGGATTTTCCAGTCAAGAATACTGGAGTGGGGTGCCATTGCCTTCTCTGAAATCTAGCCTTAGTAAATTTAAAAAAATTGAAATCATTTCAAGCATCTTTTCTGATCACAATGCAGTAAGATTAGATGTCAACTACAGGGAGAAAAAAAAAACTATTAAAAGTACAAACATATGGAGGCTAAATAACACACTTCGAAATAACAGGTAAATCATTGAAGAAATCAAAGAGAAAATCAAAATATGCATAGAAACAAATGAAAATGAAAACATGACAACCCAAAACCTATGAGATTCAGTAAAAGCAGTGCTAAGGCTAAGGTTCACAGCATTACAAGCTTACCTCAAGAAATAAGAGAAAAAATCAAATAAACAAATAACCTAACTTTACACCTAAAGCAACTAGAAAAAGAAGAAATGAAGAACCCTAGGGAAAGAAATAATAAAAATTAGGGCAGAAATAAATGAAAAAAAAAAAGACTATAGCAAAAATCAACAAAACTAAAAGCTGGTTCTTTGAGATTAAAAAAAATAAACAAACCATTTGCCAGACTCATCAAGAAAAAAAAAAAAAAAA
>SJYW01050176.1:147893-164078 GCA_006410735.1 Raphicerus campestris
AATGGAGAGATCACGACAGACAACACAGAAATACAAAGAATCATAAGAGACTACTATCAGCAATTATATGCCAACAAAATGGACAACTTGGAAGAAATGGACAAATTCTTAGAAAAGTACAACTTTCCAAAACTGAACCAGGAAGAAATAGAAAATCTTAACAGACCCATCACAAGCATGGAAATCAAAATTGTAAAATCTTCCAACCAGCAAAAGCCCAGGACCAGATGGCTTCACACCTGAATTCTACCAAAATTTAGAGAAGAGCTAACACCTATCTTACTCAAATTTCTTCCAGAAAATTGCAGAGGAAGGTAAACTCCCAAACTATGAGGCCACCATCAATACCAAAACCAGACAAAGTTGCCACAAAAAAAGAAAACTACAGGCCAGTATCACTGATGACCATAGATGCAAAAATCCACAACAAAACTCTAGCAAACAGAATCCAACAACATATTAAAAAATCATACATCATGACCAAGTGGGCTTTATCCCAGGGATGCAAGGATTCTTCAGTATTCACAAATCAATCAATGTGACACACTGCACTAACAAACTGAAAGATAAAAATCATATGATGATATCAATAGATGCAGAGAAAACCTTTGACAAAATTCCACATCCATTTATGATATAAACCTTCCCAGAAAGCGGGCATAGAAGGAACATACCTCAACATAATAAAAGCTATATGTGATAAACCCACAGCAAACATTATCCAGATGGTAAAAATTAAAAGCATTTCCCCTAAAGTCAGGAACAAGACAAGGGAGCCCACTCTCACCACAACTATTCAACATAATTTTGGAGGTTTTAGCCCCAGCAAGCACAGAAGAAAAAGAAATAAAAGGAATCCAGGTTCAAAAATAAGAAGTAAACTGTCACTGTTTGCAGATGACATGATCCTCTACATAGAAAACCCTAAAGACACCACTGGAAAATTACTAGAGCTCATCAATGAATACAGTAAAGTTGCAGGATATAAAATTAATACCCAGAAATCCCTTGCATTCCTATACACTAACAATGAGAAAACAGAAATAGAAATTAAGGAAACAATCCAATTCACCATTGTGATGAAAAGAATAAAACACAAATTTACCTAAGCAAACAAAAAGACATATATATAGAAAATTATAAAACACTGATGAAAGAAATTTAAAATGACAGAAACAAATGGAGAAATATAACATGTTCATGCATCAGAAGAATCAATATAATGAAAATGCATATACTACCCAAAGCAATCTATAGATTCAATCCAATCCTTATCAAGCTACCAATGGTATTTTTCAGAAAACTAGAACAAATAATTTCATAATTTATATGGAAATACAAAAAAAAAACCTCGAAGAGCCAATGCAATCTTGAGAAAGAAGAATGGAATTGGAGGAATCAACCTGCCTGACTTCAGACTATACTACAAAGCTACAGTCATCAAGATAGTATGGTACTAGCACAAAGACAGAAATACAGATCAATGGAACAAAAATAGAAAGCCCAGAGATAAATTCATGCACCTATGGACACCTTATCTTTGACAAAGGAAACAGAAATATACAACAAAGATAAGACAATCTCTTTAACAAATGGTGCTGGGAAAACTGGTCGACCATCTGTAAAAGACTGAATCTAGAACATTTTCTAACAACATACACAAAAGTAAACTCAAAATGGATTAAAGATCTAAATGTAAGAACAGAAATTATAAAAATCCTAGAGGAAAACATAGGCAAGACACTCTTTGACATAAATCAGAGCAAGATCCTCTATGACCCACCTCCCAGAAGAATGGAATTAAAAGAAAATGGGACCTAACTGAGCTCAAAAGCTTTTGCACAACAAAGGAAACTATAAGCAAAAGTCAGCCTTCAGAGTAGGAGAAAATAATAGCAAATGAAGCAACTGACAAAGAATTCATCTCAAAAATATACAAAGAGCTCATGCAGCTCAATACTAGAAAAATAAACGACCCAATCAAACGATGGGCCAAAGAACTAAAGAGACATTTCTTCAAAGAAGACATACAGATGGCTAACAAACACATGAAAAAATGTCAATATCACTCATTATCAGAGAAATGCACATCAAAACTACAATGAGGTACCATCTCATGCTGGTCAGAATTGTTGCTATCAAAAAGTCTACAAACAATAAATGCTGGAGAGGGTGTGGTGAAAAGGGAATCCTCTTACACTGTTGGGAATACAAACTAGTAAAGCTACTATAGAGAACATGGTGGAGATTCCTTGAAAAACTGAAAATAGAACTGACANCTTAAACAGATGTCAAGTTAGGCCCTTCTGGAAAGTTGTTCCAGATGATACTATGAAGCTACAATAGTAGGCTAATTAAACTAGCAGTATTCCAGAATAATCTGTAATACTATCTGTTTTGGAAATCATCAGAGCTGAGCTTTCCAACATTCATACTACATTCATAAAACCTTCACAGTATAGTCCTGAGTAAAATTTTGAAAACTATGAGAATTGCCATCTCTCATAATGACCCTTTCCCACTTAATAGCCTTGTTTTCTGCCACTCTACTTTTGATTTCATTCTTTACATCGTATAAAATTGATACATCCTTTATAACAAGCNAAACCTTCACAGTATAGTCCTGAGTAAAATTTTGAAAACTATGAGAATTGCCATCTCTCATAATGACCCTTTCCCACTTAATAGCCTTGTTTTCTGCCACTCTACTTTTGATTTCATTCTTTACATCGCATAAAATTGATACATCCTTTATAACAAGCAAAACTCTACAAGGATATGTAAATTTTAAAATTGCTTATCCATCCCCTTCAATATTCATACCAGTGAAATCCCAACTCTATGATAACAAATATTAACACTCTAGAATGTATCTTTAATTCTTTTCCTCTATTTTTATGCAATCATATACAGAAATGTTTAGCATCCATTTTTCTCTATGACTACTAGGACTTTCATAATTAGTCCATAAGCTTCCCACTAAAATATGCCCTCTATTTATTTTTATTCATGAATGACTAACCACTTATGGTATTAATCTTCCAATAATAATTTATTGCCAATAGGTCAAAAATTTGTAAATTAGAAGTCAAATTGTGACAGCAGAACTGCAAACATACATCAGTGTATAAAAGAGGACTGTGGATAACTGGAGTAGGGGGAGGAAAGTAAGTGACCTTCCAAAACCTCAGAAATATCTTTTGAGTCCTTAGCCTTTCTTAAATTATAAAATATATATGTAGTAGTCTTTGAGCAATTCTTATTTACCAAGCATACATTATCTGGTAGGATTCTGTTTACAGACAGATGTTACAGTAACTTCACAGTCACATACAAACATGATTATTCTTTCCCCTATTTGAAGAATTATATTAGTTCTTTCATGTTATGGAAGAACAATACATGTTCATCAGTGAAAAGTGTCTTTGTGATTTGTGATCAGACTTTTTATATGAGAATAAAATAGGGGGACTACGGTTTTTCCAGTAGTCATGTATGGATGTGAGAATTGGACTGTAAAGAAAGCTGAGCGCCAAACAATTGATGCTTTTGAACTGTAGTGTTGAAGACTCTTGAGAGTCCCTTGGACTGCAAGAAAAGCCAACCAGTCAATCCTAAAGGAAATCAGTCCTGAATATTCATTGGAAAGACTGGTGCTGGTTGCAAAGAGTCAGACACGACTGAGTGACTGAATTGAACTGAACATGTAGTGTATTAAACAATAAAGATGATTATGAAATAATAGAAAATAATGAGGAAAGAATGAGGTAATGTGCAATGTCTAGGTAGCTCCTCTCACTCTGTCCCAGGAGATATGTGGGAGAATAAAATGCAAAGAACATCTAAGCTCTCCTTTTGTCTGTGTCTTTGAAGTTCACACCTGCTAATTACACCACTATATCTCTAACTGTATAGCTTAGTTGAAGAAATTACTTACCCAGATTATAGAAAATTTGACCACTGACTGCACTACACAGAGAACATCAATAGTTTTCCTGTTCAAAAAAGAAAAATCACAACTCTAAAATACTGTTCAAAAAATTGCATGTTTCTGAAACAGTAATGAAGACAGTTTAAAATGAAATATCGGGGGAACATTGTTTAGAGATTTTTCAAGATAGTTAATATTAGAAGGTAGATGATTATCATTTCATGCATTCCTTTAGGATTATTTTTACTTACATTTCCCTGAAAATGGCAATGAAACCATTTCATGAAATAATAAACTAATTTATTGTGCCACAATGAAATCAATATATTTCTGACATTAAAGGTAGCTGAGTTCACTTGGGTCATACATGTTTACATTTTAAGTATGGAAGTAATATTTCGACACTGGAANAATGAAACCATTTCATGAAATAATAAACTAATTTATTGTGCCACAATGAAATCAATATATTTCTGACATTAAAGGTAGCTGAGTTCACTTGGGTCATACATGTTTACATTTTAAGTATGGAAGTAATATTTCAACACTGGAAACCTATGGTTTTATTTTGTGTATTATTTTCTAAAAATATTGTTGAGTGTTTCAACTTTGCTTCCATTTTCTCATCTTTTTTCCTTAACACAAACCTGCTTTGTTTCCAAAAACCTAGTGCAAATCACAAAGAGGAAAGATGAAGATGAAAAGAGGGGAAACAGTATTAAAACCCAGTTTTGATGGGTGAATTAAGATCCAAGATATTAATAGTGTTCATGGTAGGAGTGGCTGAGGATTTTAGAAGCAATTTGGAAAGTAAGGTAGAATAAGGTAATGGATACCAGGTCTATAACAAAAGAGACAAAGGATGGGTTTTATTATCTGGCAGCTGACAGCCCTGAGATGAAACTTCAAGGTTAACACAGCTATAAAACTGGATTTCTGTGTTATATTAGAGCACTATTTGTGAATATCCAAAGCTTACTTGATCTAATATTTTACAGCCATTAGCATATTAAAAGTGATTTATTATGTAATCTTTGGAAAATGGGGCACAAAATATGTGTAGAGATAAAGGTTAGGGCCAGAACATAAATCATACTTAAGGTGAAACATCTAAAATATGGTACCTGATAAGTCCTGGGGCAGCATGAGGCAATTGATAACTCAAAGGACAAAATGTATGCATGATTATAGTCATCTTTGCCTGCATAAAAATATACATTTTCCTCAATAAACTGTCATTAATATTTTTAGAACTGAAAATGGACCATAACCAAAGATTTATCAGATTACAAAAACACCTTAGGAAAATAATATTTTAAGAAAACATTAACAAATTTTCAAATATGTTTTTTAACAAAGATCAAGTGCCAGACAAATATGTCCTCAAAATTTCAATAGACAATATTCAAAGGTTTTAAATGCTATTGCAAATTGTTCCCCAAACAAAACAAAAATATGCACAAAATCTTGTATAATCCTACTTGAAATTAATGAGTTCATGATTTGCAAAAAAAGTGTATAATTTAACTAGAAGATACATGTCCACGGCCTTCATGTATAAAAATATACACACTATGTTATACAGCAACTTCCCATTAGTTACCTATTGTTTATGGTAATGTATAGGTTTTGATATTACTCTCAATTTGTACCACTTTCTCCATCCCTCACTGTGTCCAAAGTCTGTTCTCTATGTCTGCTTCTCTATTCCTGCCCTGCTAATATATTCATCAGTACCATTTTTCTAAATTCCATACATACGCATTAACATAAGAAATTTGTTTTTGCTCTTTCTGACTTACTTCACTCTGTATAACAGGCTCTAGGTTCACCTCACTAGAATCAACTCAAGGGAGCCCAGCCTGGTGTTCTGTGACAAGCTAGAGGGGCAGAATCCGGTGGGAGGTTAGGGGAAGGTTCAAGAGGGAGGGGACATATGTACACACATTTTTGTATGGCAGAAGCCAACACAATATTGTAAAGTGACTATCCTCCAATTTTAAAAAAGTAAAAAAAGAAAAAATGCATACACCAGCTTTATGTTTCAAAGAAAAAGAAAAAAAAAAAGTATTTCTTGATGAAATAGATATAATTGCCTAAATTTAAATTTACTCTGATCCATGGGAGGGAAATGAACACCCAAGGGCCAATAAAGGATTACAACAATTAGAAATGTTAAAGCTTTGACACGGTTATTAAATTCTAGACATTAACGAATGGACTGCTATGATGACAAATATGATTTGTTTAGTCTATGAAGCACAATTATATGAGCCAATTTTTGAAAATTGTAAAATATTTCTAGTTTTGATTAGTTAAAAAGGATAGTCTGTATATTTGAATTTAAATTTACTTAAGTCTAAATGTTATTTACAGAAATTAAGTTGTATAACTTTTAAGAAAAATCAAACAAGAATTTCTGCTTATTAAACTAAAAAAATGTTTTGGCACATCAAAGTACCATCCTGCCATTCAGTTTCTTATCACACTAAAATGACCTAAAATGCTTAAAAATAGTGGCTTCTTTCCTGAGGGTAAATAGGCTCCTTGACATTGCCTGAGGCTATTTGCATTCAAACCTGCCTCTTCACAATTGGTGCTAAGTACACCATAATTTAATCCTTGCACTTCTCTCATTATTACAAACAGAAAATCTTGATGTTAAGCTAAGTAAAAGATAATCTAATCCTTGTTCAAGCTTGTATTTGCATGCTCAGTTTTGTCCAACTCTTCATGATGCATGTAATGCATTATTACAATTAGAGATGCCTGAGGTAGTGAGAAGGGCACTGAAAGGAAACACGAGAGAAACACCTGGGTGCTGGTCATTGCTTACCACTAATTTGCAGTAATGCTTTGGTCTCATCATCTTATCTTTGACTCTAATTGCTTTCACCTCTATACTGAGGGCATTGAATAGCTTCCCTGGTGGCTCAGATGGTAAAGCATCTGCCTGCAGTGTGGGAGACTCGGGTTCAGCCCCTGGGTTGGGAAGATCTCCTGGAGAAGGAAATGGCAACCCACTCCAGTACTCTTGCCTGGAGAATCCCATGGACAGAGGAGCCTCGTAGGCTACAGTCCATGGGATCGTAAAGAGTCGGACATGACTGAGCGACTTCACTTCATCACAGATTTTCCAATTGAACTGATGAAGTAATAATTAATGTAAAATTACTGTTCTAGAATATTTGATTTAATAACCTACTGTGCACTGATGCTTTAATAAATCAGTCAAGACAGTTGGCAATAAATGCAATGTAATATAAGGCTTATGCTTAAACTTTCAGAGTTGTTTGATATATTTTTAAGAACATATTTAATTGTCAGCTCTTATTAGTACTACATAACTAAGTCTTCTAAAAATATCTAAGAATTAAAAAACCAGCAGTGTGTGAGTTAAATCTCTTCAGCAGTTGATGTTTAGGTATGTGTTCACATAAAAGAGAAAATAAACCTTTTAAATTAGAAAACCTATGATTTAAAAATAAGGATTCTAACTTGTTTTTTAAAAATGGAAGGTTTGGAAAAACTGGTCCACTCATTAATACAGAAAAACAATCGTCAGATGAAGGCATCTGTGGCCCTTTGGTAGAGCAGTTCTCACCTCAGTTCCCATTCAGCCTCACTTTCTGGTTTACATTGTAGGCTTTGCGTTTTTAGATTATAATCTTTTTCAAAGATTCATCAAGTGATTAATCTGAGTTGAGAGAATAACAGGAGACTTGGTCATCAGGGAGAGTGATGACCTACAGGAACTCTAGCAGAAAACGTGAAATCAGCAACTTTAACTATTACCTTTCTCTTTTTGTCACTAAGAAACATATCATCCTAATAATATGCAAACAAAAATTTTTCCTCTAAATATGTACAGACAAAAGGGCATTTTTTAAATTGTTATATAGAATATATAGTGCCTGAGCAGTATGTAATTTTGAATTGTAGCAGTAAAAAATTAGCTATGTGAACAGGAACCAAAAGACAGACTGTGCACTCCATTTCCTGCTCATATGTTGTCTCAGCTGTTTTGCACTTTACAGTTTCAGCTGAAGAATGTCCATTTATCACGTAATGCTAATCAGTTATCATTCTACTCTACATTTTGTACAAAACATTGCTGGGAAGTCTGTTCTGGATTTGATGGATAGCCAGAATGGGACAGCACATAACTAAAAAAGGCATAAATACTCACAGATGTCTGGTCATAGAGATGAGCTAAAATCAAAGAAAATTAGAGCTGGATAAGACAGACGTGATCATAGAGCACATCAGGGGAGCATAAACTTGCTTTTTTCTTCACCTTTTTCATCCAAATGGTCTTTTTTCTCATTCAAATAAATATTCAAGCCAGAAGGCCTTTCATTTGTTTCGTTAAGCTAGTAGACTTTTTTTTTTTCACCTCAAATGTAAACCCCACATCAAGAAGACAAAAAGCAGAAATCCTGTTTATTACCAAAGACATCCAAAAAGCTGTCCAAATCCAAATGAGAGCATATGGTACAAATCCCCCCTTTTTATCCTCCAACATTCCCCATCTCATTCCCTCATCTCACTGTCTGTATGGTTTGAGAAAACTGTATATTTTTTTAAATTCAGGAGCCACCTAGCAAAAGTCATTTTTCCATGCCAAAATAATTGACTAGCTGAGAATAATGCAATAAGTTTACTGTCTTCTTATTCCATCAATGATTTTGTATTTTTGCCAAGCAGTATCTGATTATTGTGAATGTTTCTCAAATGTTAACTTTATTGTTGAACATTATTCTTTCAATGTATTTTTATCTGTGCATCAGCCTTTCATTTGTTCATACTGTTGGTATTCTTTTAAGAGTGCCAACCTAACATTGCTCTCATAGCCACTCATGAAAATTATTCCATATGAACTAGACTCAACCTGAGCATTATGACTTTAATATTTCTGCCTGTAAAAATAGTTACTGCTGTTTTCTCTTATATCATTTCAATTAATGGAAATTTAAAATTAGAGAATGGTAGTTGTTTTCTTCTTGAAAATTGTCCTTTCACTTCGTGATACAACAAAATATATTTTATGTGGATATTCTTTCATATAGTTAATGTTTAATACACAGCACAGCAGCTCTCTCAAAGTTGTATTGTTTTCTAAATATCATGAGAGATTTAAATCAGAATGATATTTAAACATATAAAAGATACTTTTAAAGTATTAGATATTTGCCTAGCACATGTCAAGATCTCAAGTCAAGTGGTGACATCAATTCCAGAAAGAGATTTGAAGATTAGAAAATCATTGCAGATTATAACTCTTCACACTAGATTTTTAAAGGGTAATCTGGTCACTTCAGCAACCTTGTAAGACCAAGGTAAGAATTATAATAAAGAAGGCTCAAAGTAATCAACCACTTCAAACATATCTCCTGAAGATATTTTTCAGCACAGATTTTTGAACATATATTTCTTTACAGTTTATTTTTAGTTGTAGTTGCTAGGAGGAAGTTTACTTGACTTATACATTATTATGCTATTTTTCCAAGAAAGAAAAATATCACATTATTAAGCAGAAAAATTACTATTTATCAAAACTAACAGTTCATTCTTTACATACATGACCATTAGTTTTATTTCATTCTTTAACAGAATTGTACAATTCTTGCCAATACTTTTAAATGATTTAGCAAAAAAATACCATCCCCTCTTCTTCCAGCTCAAATATTTTAAAAGGTAAGGGGAAACTTGTGAATTATAAAATGTTGTTAGCATATTTTACCTGGTGGATAGCAAATGAAAAATATAGAAAATAAAAATAATCATATAAAATGAAAAATAAGCAAAAAATATAAATTTGAGACATACCTTTTAAAATTTAAAACAACCATCTGATGACTTATATATAAATTTAAGATAGAATCTACTTAGTTCATTAATTTATTCCATTTAAAATTTTTATTTATTCAATACATAATTACTGAGTAATTTCTATTTATAAGACACTCCACTAACATGTGAAAACATGTTATTAGAATCAGACTTCTAGAGTCAAGGCCAATTAATTTCAGCTTGATTAGAGGGCAGAGAAGATATGCTTTGCTACTCCTTATTTGACAAAAATCTGTATTTGGTGAAACTGATAATACAAATTCAGGATCAAAATTAATTCACTAGCGCTGGGTATGTCACCAATGAATGCTAACAGCACAATTTCCCATTCAAAGAGCACTGCAATTAACTTTATCAAAAAATGAAAGGAAACATGAATAACTCCAGTGCTTCATAATAATGCTTTTTATGTTTTGGCAAACATCTTAAATGTATTGATTCATCATTAATTTCATAAATGGTTGTGGAGCATCTACCATGTGGCTTAATTCTGAGTTAGCTGTGGTGAATAAGCATAAAGATCCAACTAACTAGAGAGGAAGACAGACAGTAGAGCAGGCAATGTCAATATAAGCAGTTGAATCAAGAGAGACATCTCAGAGAAGATGGAGAGGAGAGACCATATTTAGGGATTTCAGATTTTATCCTTCAGATTACAAGAGGATACTAAGGGTAAATAAGCTGGGAAGTAACTTAATACATTTCCTTTTTAAAAGATCATTCTCATTGAAAGTTTGAAAAAAGGGAAAATAGAAAAACAAAATACTAGAAGTAAAAAGAGCAGTTGGAGGATATTTTCAGGAAATAAGATAAAACAGAATAGTGTCGGGAATTAAATCATTATTATAAAGATGGAAAGAAGTAATTTGACCTGAGATAAAACAAAAGAGTTAGAAAAGGTTTACTAAAGTGATTGATTTGATATTTAGTTTGGTGAAAAGAATATTATAGATGGCACTGAGGAACATGTATGATAACTCAGATTCACCATATGCAAAAATCATTCAGCTACATGAACACTCATCACATATATTTATTATTTCTGTCAAGGCTATGGTTTTTCCTGTGGTCATGTATGGATGTGAAAGTTGGACTGTGAAGAAGGTTGAGCGCCGAAGACTTGATGCTTTTGAACTGCGGTGTTGGAGAAGACTCTTGAGAGTCCCTTGGACTGCAAGGAGATCCAATCAGTCCATTCTGAAGGAGATCAGCCCTGGGATTTCTTTGGAAGGAATGATGCTAAAGCTGAAACTCCAGTACTTTGGCCCCCTCATGAGAAGAGCTGACTCATTGGAAAAGACTCTGATGCTGGGAGGGATTGGAGGCAGGAGGAGAAGGGGACGACCGAGGATGAGATGGCTGGATGGCATCATGGACTCGATGGACATGAGTCTGAGTGAACTCTGAGAGATGGTGATGAACAGGGAGGCCTGGCGTGCTGCGATTCATGGGGTCGCAAAGAGTCAGACACAACTGAGTGACTGAACTGACTGAACTGAACTGATACTTAAAATTAGCTTATTAATTTGATATATAAGTTATTCCCCCAAAAAATTCAAACATTGATTCATTCTTCATTCATGCATTCATTCAGTTATTAATCTGTCAAGTACTTATTGAGATTCATCCAAACAAACACAGTTCCATACAGTGTCAAGGTAAATGGGGCATAACTAGTTAAAAAGAGATAAAAGAATAGAAGAAAAAACATATGCAAATGTGATAGTAAGGACCCAGCATGTACAGTGAACTTAGAAAGGTAAAATATAAGAACTGAAAATGCAAAAGAAATGTGATGCAGGGAGGAGCTGATTGAGAGACCATGCTGAAACTTATATTCAACAGACCACTTATAATTGATCTAAGAAAAATGGGCAAATTTCCAAGAATTTTAAGCAGAGGAGAAAAAGGTAGTGCCATTACTACATTTGTGTTTTGAAAAGGTTATTCTGGCTACAATGTGAAAAAAATGGGCTGCTGGTTGTTAAGGAAATAAATAGGAGAGTGCTTTTAGGGGATATATTTAATGTTATTAAGCAGCAGAATAGTGAAGTGAAGAATATGGAGAACAGATAAATATATTTAGAAAACATAGGTACAAAGTTTATCAAAAAAAATATAAAAAGGAGGGAGAAAAGAAGGGTTATCAAGATTTCTGGCTTGAATTACTATATGGATAGAACTACCATTTACTAAGACAACTTTGGAAGGGAACAGTTTCATTTGGGGCAAGATCATACTTTTGTTCCTTTAGGACAAGAAGAAAGATCTCATAGATGGCTGGATATACAGTGTGATCCAAATAGACTAATAAGCTTGACCTCAGAAAGGTGAGCACTTCTGTTTTCTCTGTGAAGTGGAATATAACATCAGAAATGGAGTAGGGAATAAAGGAAATTGGAGTTAGTGAAGAAAATAAAAGTTTTAAATAATTGAATGAACAAATTGGTCAAGGAAATATTGGTATGTTAAGGTTGGCAAGCAATGTGGAGACAAGTACCATGCATTTGTAATGGAACTTGTTTCCACTAGGTTCATCCATGATTTTCTGGAAAGAAAAACAAAAGTGAAACAAGGATGTTTTGTATCTTGGTAAGATTACAACTGAAATTATTAATCAATGACTTTAATTTGGATAAAAAGAAAACAAAGGAAGGAGCCTTAAATATTGGGAAAATTAGTTATAACTGCTTTCTTATGGTGCTGAGGAAGAATTAAAATGGCAGTTGTAGAACTAGAAAGGTGGAAGAGAGCAAAGCGACATTTAAGTGAGAAATTTTGGAAACAAGGCCGTTATGGGTGATGATAGAGTCCTAAATGTTACTTTGAAGAGAAAAACTTAAGAAATCAAAGAATTGCATGAAACAGATTATTGAGGATGATACATTCATGTGGATTTGAAATGATTCAAGATGAAGGCAAAGCTTGTATAAATAAGGTGCTTACATTTCTGCTAGGTAAGAATGAATAGCATGATAAGAGAGAGAATAGAAGCTTACTTTTCAAAGATGCAAGACCAAGTAGGAGGCTGTCATGGGCTGAATTGCTACCCCCTTCTTAAACATATATGTTGAAGTTCTAACCTCTAGTACATCAGAACATAACTCTATTTGGAGATGAGTTGTTTTAAAAGGCAGTTAAGATTGAATGAGGTGATTACGGTGGGCTCTAATCCAATAGGTCTGGTGCTCTTATAAGAAGAGAAGATTAGGTCACAGATGCTCACAAAGGGAAGACAGTATCTAGATAACAGGGAGAAGATAGCCACCTATACATCAAAGAAAGGCCTCAGAAGAAACAACCCTGCTGACACCTCCATCTGGGACTTTTAGCTTGCAAAACTGTGAGAGCATAACTTCCTGTTTTTAAGCCACTCAAACTGTGGTTCTTTGTTGTGGTAGAAAATTGACATAGGGGAATTAGAGGAAAAATGGAGCAGCAATAACGAACTACCAACCCCTATTCTGGGCTCTGAGGTTCTTGGACTGTGATTTTTTTTTTTTTTAAAGAAGACGACTTTCACTGAAAAGTATTATACAGGATATTAGTCCTCTGAATTTCAGTTATGACGAGGAAGTAGAATAGTTCTCGGTAAAACACATGAGGATATAGAGAGTAATATGGATACTTTTCTATTTCCAATCATTCAAACTCAATTTTAAGGAAGAGAGCAATCAAAGGATATCAAACTCTCTAGCAGCTGAGGTCAGGATGTAAGCCAGTGGCATTAACTTTTCTAAGAGGCACTCCTAAATACAAACTAAATAGTTTAATTAAGTGCACCATTTAAATCAATCCAGATTTAGATAGCCAATTTAGATAGCAGCCAGTCTGGTATAGAACAGAGAGAAAAACCAACAATCTGTCTTTCACATTTCTTCTATTTTCATACTGACTAAAATATGCTCTTTTTCAAAAGGATATTTGCTATACATTCTTAACAAGAATAATAGAAGGGAAGCTGAAGGCAGAAACACTTATTGACCTGTGGAAAGTCGGAAATTTCCTCAGGTGAGAGTTTGAGATCCTAGAGGCCTAACTAGACAGATAAGAAAAAGAAAAATGATATATCCAATTACAAATCTTTTTAAAGATGAGTATAGAAAAGTGAAGATATCCAAATTATTTTCTTAGAAAAAGTGCCCAGGACTCAAGTTGCTTTAAAAGGATAATAAGACTTGCCAAAGTAAGCTGAATTCAAAGTAAGCTTCTTCTGAGTCCCAAGAAGACAAAATGAAGAAACTTTTGAGGCTCTCTGAACCCATAGAAAAGATTTAGTATTTGGAGCAACTGGGGAACTTATTTTTCATGAATAGATTGACTTCATTAGAGGTGAACATATTTGAAAGAGGGAAAACTAGAAAATCATAGATGAATACTTTTGAAGCCATTTAGTAGTTTCATAGGGACAGAGTTTATTGTACTTGGGAAATCAGTTCTGCCCTGTGTGAAGGTCCAGGGAAGGTGAAAAGAAGAAAGAACAGTGGCCAAATCCACTAAAAAGAATCCAGATGAAACAATTTATCCAAAACTATTGTTAAAGTGTGCCTCCTGTGTGAAAATATCACAATCAGGGAAAAGATATGGAGAAATTCTTTTGTTTAGTTTGTTTGTTTGTTTAACATAATAGATGCTTTGGAGACATCTATTATTCATTGGTTTTTAAAGAAACCAAGGCAAAATATAGAAAAACATGCTCAGAAAATAAATGTTCAAACCTGAAACAAAGAAAAAGGAAACATTTTAATTCTACCAGGAATATGATATTATTTCCTATAAAAAAAACATAAAAGAAGCATGTAAAATTAAAAAGTAGATTGGATATGTTTAAACTTAAACATTTGAGAGGATTGGGGTATATCAGGGAAAAGTGGAAGCCTTGCGAAATGGAACCTTTGCTTTAGAAATAAAGGAAGTAAAGAGTTTTTCTGGTGCCTTTAAATAGCTAATAAAAGATATTATGAATTGGAAAATTAAAACTCTGAAGAGAAGCACATATTTGTGAAGTATCAAAAAATACATTAAAAAAAAATTCCCTGAGTCACTGAACCTATAAGTTTAGAAATGTCAATCGCTCGCTCAGTTGCTCAGTCATGTCCGACTCTTCACGACCCCATGAATCACAGCACGCCAGGCCTCCCTGTTCATTACCATCTCTTGGAGTTCACTCAGACTCACGTCCATCGAGTCCGTGATGCCATCCAGCCATCTCATCCTCTGTCATCCGCTTCTCCTCCTGCCCTCAATCCCTCCCAGCATCAGAGTCTTTTCCAATGTGTCAACTCTTCACATGAGGTGGCCAAAGTACTGGAGTTTCAGCTTTAGCGTTATTCCTTCCAAAGAACACCCAGGGCTGATCTCATTTAGGGTGTACTCTAAATGAATCTCTTTGCAGTCCAAGGGACTCTCAAGAGTCTTCTCCAACACCACAGCTCAAAAGCATCAAATCTTCAGCACTCAGCCTTCTTCACAGTCCAACTCTCACATCCATACATGACCACTGGAAAATGTCATTAAAAGCAACTTAAATTCAGGACTCTGTTGAGAATGGTCCTCTAGTTAGCAATGAGAATACCAGGAGGAAACCTCCTTGGAAGGTAGCAGCAGGAGGCTCTACAGCACAAGGCAAAAAAACGGGGGGTTCCACTTGTGTTGAAAAGTACAAATACAAGCATTTGTTTGGGCTTGTGTGGAATCATAATAGTTTACATCACTTGAAGAGCTAGCTGCAACAAAGGCGAAGTATCCTACTCACATGTGTAGAAGATACCAGAAAGCAAGCCAATCTCTGTATTGTGGAGCTGATGTAGAGCTTTTTATTTTTATTCAGTCATGAGAAATTTGAAACTGAAAAACAGGGAAAGTCTGGGGTTAGAATAATTCCCCTTTGGAGTGGAAGAATTCCCAGGTTAAAACTACTAATGCATGTGTGTGCATGTGCAGTCTCTCAGTCATGTCTGACTCTTGCAATTCCATGGACTGTAGCCCACCAGGGTCTTCTGTCCTTGGGATTTCCCAGGTAAGATTACTGGAGTGGGTTACCATTCCTACTCCAGGGGATCTCCACAACCCAGGAATCAAGCAAACATCCCTGGAATCTCCGGCACTGACAGGTGAATTCTTTAGCACTGTGCCACCAGGGATGCCCCTAATATTAGCATATAATTAAGAGTTGTATTGCTGAAAGGGTTAATATATATGGATGAATTCAAGATTTAACATCCTTGAAATTGAATTTCTCCAATTAATAAGGGAATTTCATTTTGTATTATAATTTCACTCTGAAAATGTATAGGGAGGAATGATTTGTCTTGTAAATGTCCTCTCCTACACAGCATAACTGGATTAATTTTTCATGGCTCTCAAATCTGGTGGAAGATCAAGTTTGGTTTTTTTTTTTT
>SJYW01050176.1:166765-179008 GCA_006410735.1 Raphicerus campestris
AAAACAGTAATTAAAAACAATTTCAAAAACTAAATTTCTGAGAACAAAACTACTCATTTTGGTGTGTGTTTGTGTGTCTGTGTCTGTGTCTGTGTCTGTGTGTGTGTGTGTGTGAGAGAGAGTGAGAGAGAGAGGGTGTGTGTGTGCTTGCATATCAACCAGAAGGTGGACCCAGGCCTATTTTCCCAGACCAAAAAGAGGTTCCACAAGCTGGATTACCATAGTCTCTCTGGGTATCTTAATGAGCTAAGAGAGGACAGGCACAGAGCATCAGGAAAGAATACTTACCCCTTCTCATAGCCTAGCAGAACAATCTAGCATTGTGAATGAAAACATTGCTATCATCCTAATTTCACAAATTATCAATATTTAATCTTGAATGAGTTATTTATTAGGTCAGGAGCAGCAGCTGAGAAGAGCAACCCCACATCCAAGGACTGGTGGCTGTGCGGGCACAGGAGGGCCAAGAGGAGCTACTCCACATTCAAGGTCAGGAGGGATGGCTATTAGGCAATACCCCTCATCCAAGGTAAGCAGCAGCAGCTGTGCTTTGCTGAAGCAGCCGTGAAGAGATACTCCACATCCAAGGTAAGAGAAACCCAAATAAGAAGGTAAGTGTTGTAAGAGGCATCAGTGGGCAGACACACAAACCATAATCACAGAAAACTAGTCAGTCTAATCGCACGGACCACACCTTGTCTAACTCAATGAAACTAAGCCACGCTGTGTGGGGCTATCCAAAATGGGTGGGTCAAGGTGGAGAGGTATGACAGAATGTGGCCCACTGGAGAAGGGAATGGCAAACCACTTCAATATTCTTGCCTTGAGAATCCCATGAACAGTATGAAAAAGCAAAATGATAGGATACTCAAAGAGGCACCCTAGGTCAGTAGGTGCCCAAATTACTACTAGAGATCAGTAGAAAAATAACTCCAGAAAGAATGAAGGAATGGAGCCAAGGCAAAAACAATCCCCAGTTGTGGATGTGACAGAAGCAGAGTGTGATGCTGTAAAGAGCAGTATTGCATAGGAACCTGGAATGTTAGGTCCATGAACCAAGGCAAATTGGAAGTGGTCAAACAGGAGATGGCAAGACTGAACGTCCACATTCTAGGAATCAGCGAACTAAAATGAACTGGAATGGGTGAATTTAACTCAAATGACCATTATATCTACTACTGCGGGCAGGATCCCTTAGAAGAAATGGAGTAGCCATCATGGTCAACAAAAGAGTCTGAAATGCAGTACTTGGATGCAATCTCAAAAACGACAGAATGATTTCTGTTTGTTTCTAAGAAAAACCATTCAGTATCACAGTAATCCAAGTCTATGCCCCAACAAGTAATGCTGAAGAAGCTGAATGGTTCTATGAAGACCTACAAAACCTTTTATAACTGACACCTAAAAAAGATGTCCTTTTCATTATAGGAGACTGGAATGCAAAAGTAGGAAGTCGAGAAATACCTGGGTTAACAGGCGAATTTGGCCTTGGAATACGGAATGAAGCAGGGCAAAGGCTAACAGATTTTTGCCAAGAGAATTCACTGGTCATAGCAAACACCCTTTTCCAACCACACAAGAGAAGACTCTACACATGGACATCACCAGATGGTCAACACCAAAATCAGATTGATTATATTCTTTGCAGCCAAAGATGGAGAAGCTCACAGTCAGTAAAAACAAGACTGGGAGTTGACTGAGTCTCAGATCATGACCAACCTAGACAGCATATTAAAAACCAGAGATGTTACTTTGCCAACAAAGGTCTGTCTAGTCAAAGCTGTGGTTTTTCCAGTAGTAATATATGGATGTGAGAGTTGGACTCTAAAAAGGTGAGCACTGAAGAATTGAGGCTTTTGATCTGTGGTGTTGGAAAAGACTCTTGAGAGTACCTTGTACTGCAAGAAGATAAAACCAGTCAATCCTAATGGAAATCAGTCAGTTCTGAATATTCTTTGGAAGGATTGATACTAAAGCTGATGCTCCAATTCTCTGACCAATTGATGTGAAGAACTGACTTATTTGAAGACCCTGATGCTGGGAAAGATTGAAGGCAGGAGGAGAAGGGGACAACAGAGGATAAGATTGTTGAATGGCATCACCCACTTGATGGACATGAGTTTGAGCAAGCTCTGGGTGTTGGTGAAGGACAGGAAAGCATGGTATGCTGCAGTCTATGGGGTCACAAAGAGTAAGACATGATTGAGTGACTGAACTGAACTGGTGTTTTTCAAACAAATTCTAATCCTCATTATCTAAAAAGAAACAGAATATTATAAATATCCTAATAACAACTTTTTGTTAATTTCCTTCCTTTCTAATCATAAAATGTTCTCTCCATTTTTTTTAATGAAATCACAGTAATCGATGTTAATGTATTCCTAAGTAATATAGTGCAATCAGATACACCATTATTCATTTTTATGTCATTATTTGATTTGTAACATTGAAATATCAATTTTTGACATTCTGGACTTCTTGAATGTAGATTTACTATATATTTTAGTAGACTTGGTATACTCTGATAACAAGATTTGGGGAAGGAAATGGCAACTCACTTTATTGTTCTTGCCTGGAGAATCCCATGGACAGAGGTGCCTTGTGGGCTACAGTCCATGGATTGCCAAAGAATTGGGCACAACTGTAAAGGTCTTTGTCCAAAAGACCACTGAAAAAAATTTTGCACTAAGTAGTATAGACAGGGAAATTTTCTGTAGGGAAAATTGATCATAAGTAACAAAATAAGCTTATTTTTAAATGAAGTATGGTTGATTTATAATATTGTATTAGTTTTAGCTGTATAGGAAAGTGTACAGAGATACATATGTATATATCTATATTCATTTTTTGTTCTTTGCCATTATAGTTTACCAAATAAGCATTTTATATTTCCCTGAATCAGTAATTCAGATTTGGGTGTTTAAATATATATTCAGAGAAGTGTGCAAAGATATGTATGCTTATTGTAATAGTTTTGTTGCTTTTGCTGCTGTTTATGACAATGTGAAAATAGCCTAAATACCTATTAATAGAAGAGTGGGTAATTAAAGTAAATGTCTTTATATCCCAAAATGCTACACAGTAATTAAAAGAACTTTAGGAGATGTCTATTAAAATGGTTCAAAATAATTGAAAAGATTACAAAGAACATATATAGTATGATTTCATTCACTTTTTTCAGGTGTAAAACTTTTAAGGGTAGACATTAAATTGTTAACAGAGGTTATCACTCAGAACTAAAAAACTATGAAGACTTCCCCTTTATAAATTTTCATATTTTAACATCATACAGTTAAGTGTATATATGAAAACATTTTATTTCAACAAGTGAGTGAGATGAAGTCTCTCAGTCGTGTCTGACTCTTCGTGAACCCATGAATGGTAGCCTACCAGGCTCTGCCGCCCGTGGGATTTTTCAGGCAAGAATACTGGAATGGGCTGCCATTTCCTTCTCCAGGGGATCTTCCCAACCCAGGGATTGAACCCCGGTCTCCTGCATTGCAGACAGACGCTTTCCATCTGAGCCACCAGGGAAGAAAACAAATGAGAAAAGAAAGGTCCCCTGAATATTATTTTCTTCAGTCTTCTGATATTCACTGCCATTCTAACATGGATTATGTAAAAGTAACTAGTTAATATTTAAAGTACTTTTATAATCTCATGAAGATGAAGGAATGTATATAAAAGAAGTCCACTTATAAAGGGCAGGGAAAGAATACAGGATGGTGCTTAGTGAAGAAGAAAGAAATGAAAGAGATGTATACTGAGGTTAAGAGAAACTTGGGCAATAATTTGTTTATGCTCCAATTTTTGCAGGTAGTAAGATTTACTATTCAAAATTCGTTGTTGTGTTAGCACACAGCAACCCATTAGTCTGTCCATGGAATTAACTAGACAAGGATGCTGGACTGGGTTGCCATTCCCTTCTCTAGGGGATCTTACCTGCTCAGGGATCAAACTGCATTACAGGCAGATTCTTTAACATCTAAGCCACCAGGGAAGCCTGAATTTGGGGTGTCTTAAAACATATAAAGTAATCTCTAATGAGCCAGAATTAGGACAATCACATCAAAAGAATAAACTGATTGGGAGCTCATATACACCTGTGGCAGATTCATGTCAATGTATGTTTTATTCAAATATTAAAAAAAAAAAAAGAATAAGCTGACATGGCTCTCCCATGTATTTTCCTACACCAATGTTAAAATTGAGTTGACATCTTGCTTTTGAACCTGTTAATAAAATGAAGTATCCAATTCTTGGCATTTCTTCTGATATCCACCACAAGCCATTTCTGCAAGCAGTTTCAACAATAAAACAACATCAAGCAATGTAATTGCTGTTTGAAAAAGCCAAAAGATACAATTAAGAAAAGAATCTCTCACACAAAAGTAAATAGAGGGGAAAAGCACAACTTCTACCCACCACCAACCTCTTTCATGATTCATTCATGTTCCCCTTCCTTGTTGTTATCCTACCACCAGAAGTTCTATATCTGAAATTCAAAGCAACTCTAAATAAATGATATACAGGCCACTAAATGCTAGTTTTTACTTCCCATGACTTCCACATTTTATGCATTTTCCATTTTAACAAATGGCTTTCATTTATGCTAAATGACTAAAATTGGGTTTTCCTTGTTAATCACTTGAGGTTTGTGTGCTCTTAATGTATTGCACAGAGTAGAACTGAGTTTGCAAAAAATATATATATATACATTCTGGTGATCATAAGGCCTTTAAAAGCCACTGCTTCTAAAATAAATGGTTAACACTTTCTCCTGTATGATGAATAAACTTTGACTGGTATTAATAGAGCTTATAAATATCTACTCATGAACTGGTTCTTAAATCTACTTTCCCATTCCAAACCTTACAAATAAGCAAAGGGTTTCTTATTTGGAAAAATGGAGTACATTACTGAGTAACTGTTGAGCTGCCTATGATGTAGCCAAAAAATACAAATAGTTCCACTTACTGAGGCCTCTCCTGAGGATTTTAAAGACCACAATTTGCTGCCTTCTAATTCTGGATTTCTGGAATAAAAATAAGACATCTTTGGAATGAAGGAGGCTTACAATATATCCACAAGGCTAGTGCCAGAAAATGAAGTCTATTTAATTTCATTTACCATTCAGAGTAGCATTTTTTTTTAATGAGAAATGTAGTCATACTTAAATTATATGGCAATGTTTTGTTGAGTTTGAAACCTATAGGAAGAGCTCATTCCACTATACATTCATCTAATTGAATATTTTCCACTGACAGGCAAACCAAGATTGTGTTATTTGGCCAACAGCCAGACGTTAACTTTAGAAATGTTGTAAGTGTCCTGTTCAGAGTACTCCAAGACTGCAGTTAATTTGTGAAGCCAATACTGACGGACAGGGGCTAAGGAAATCCATTATTGCATCTTAGTGATTTGTAATATTTTTTACTCTGTTCTCAAGACTTGAACTACATGACTCTATACAAACCTGTTTGCTGTGTCAGNAAAGTAAATAGAGGGGAAAAGCACAACTTCTACCCACCACCAACCTCTTTCATGATTCATTCATGTTCCCCTTCCTTGTTGTTATCCTACCACCAGAAGTTCTATATCTGAAATTCAAAGCAACTCTAAATAAATGATATACAGGCCACTAAATGCTAGTTTTTACTTCCCATGACTTCCACATTTTATGCATTTTCCATTTTAACAAATGGCTTTCATTTATGCTAAATGACTAAAATTGGGTTTTCCTTGTTAATCACTTGAGGTTTGTGTGCTCTTAATGTATTGCACAGAGTAGAACTGAGTTTGCAAAAAATATATATATATACATTCTGGTGATCATAAGGCCTTTAAAAGCCACTGCTTCTAAAATAAATGGTTAACACTTTCTCCTGTATGATGAATAAACTTTGACTGGTATTAATAGAGCTTATAAATATCTACTCATGAACTGGTTCTTAAATCTACTTTCCCATTCCAAACCTTACAAATAAGCAAAGGGTTTCTTATTTGGAAAAATGGAGTACATTACTGAGTAACTGTTGAGCTGCCTATGATGTAGCCAAAAAATACAAATAGTTCCACTTACTGAGGCCTCTCCTGAGGATTTTAAAGACCACAATTTGCTGCCTTCTAATTCTGGATTTCTGGAATAAAAATAAGACATCTTTGGAATGAAGGAGGCTTACAATATATCCACAAGGCTAGTGCCAGAAAATGAAGTCTATTTAATTTCATTTACCATTCAGAGTAGCATTTTTTTTTATGAGAAATGTAGTCATACTTAAATTATATGGCAATGTTTTGTTGAGTTTGAAACCTATAGGAAGAGCTCATTCCACTATACATTCATCTAATTGAATATTTTCCACTGACAGGCAAACCAAGATTGTGTTATTTGGCCAACAGCCAGACGTTAACTTTAGAAATGTTGTAAGTGTCCTGTTCAGAGTACTCCAAGACTGCAGTTAATTTGTGAAGCCAATACTGACGGACAGGGGCTAAGGAAATCCATTATTGCATCTTAGTGATTTGTAATATTTTTTACTCTGTTCTCAAGACTTGAACTACATGACTCTATACAAACCTGTTTGCTGTGTCAGATGTTTATCATTAGAAGTACATTCCAATAAAGTATACTCCTAAACTATAAAAACATACATATGTACATACATAACACATCCATACCCATATACACATGAATGATAGAGCATTACATGTGGTGATACTGAAATATGTATGTGTTTATATACAGTGTGTAATTCATCATATTTTTCTCAGATAAATATTACACATTCACATATACATACAACACTGTACATGCAAATATAATTCTAGAAAGATACATTAAAAATTGTTATGGATTTATGGAAGAAATCTTTGTTTTTCACCATATGCTTCTTTGAATTACTCATTTTATTTTGAGCAATATTTACAATTTCATAAATTTTAAAACTATAAATATTTATGTACACAGGATTAAAGAAAAATTATTAATGTTGATTTCAGATAAATATGCAATTAATTTTCTATATAAATCAAAAAAGATTAACTCCTAAGAAAAACTTTTGTCTTATTTACAGATCTACATCTTCTGGGAAAAATTCAATCTGTTTTTTTTAATGTTGTATATACTCACTTAACACAGGTTTAACTTTTATATTAACCTTTTTTTCATGTTCATAGGATATTTAACTCAGAGAGCACAGATTCACACATAATTATATATACTAATGACAACATCTCCTTGCTGCAGCTAATTTAGCCATATTTTCTAACAGTGGAATGGTTATTCTTGATTAACCCTGGAAACTTCATCTCCTTGTGGGTGACTCACAAGTGACTTAATGCAAACCAATAGTGTCTCTAAAATAAAACACTTTCAAGTAATCTGAAGTCTCTAATATAAGACTTTTGCACAAGAAAGTGAAAGTGAAGTTGCTCAGTCGTATTTGACTCTTTGCGACCCTGTGGACTGTAGGCCACCAGGTTCCTCTGTCCATGGGATTTTCCAGGCAAGAATACTGGAGTGGGTTGCCATTTCCTTCTCCAGGGGATCTTCCCAACCCAGGGATCAANAAAAAAAGAATAAGCTGACATGGCTCTCCCATGTATTTTCCTACACCAATGTTAAAATTGAGTTGACATCTTGCTTTTGAACCTGTTAATAAAATGAAGTATCCAATTCTTGGCATTTCTTCTGATATCCACCACAAGCCATTTCTGCAAGCAGTTTCAACAATAAAACAACATCAAGCAATGTAATTGCTGTTTGAAAAAGCCAAAAGATACAATTAAGAAAAGAATCTCTCACACAAAAGTAAATAGAGGGGAAAAGCACAACTTCTACCCACCACCAACCTCTTTCATGATTCATTCATGTTCCCCTTCCTTGTTGTTATCCTACCACCAGAAGTTCTATATCTGAAATTCAAAGCAACTCTAAATAAATGATATACAGGCCACTAAATGCTAGTTTTTACTTCCCATGACTTCCACATTTTATGCATTTTCCATTTTAACAAATGGCTTTCATTTATGCTAAATGACTAAAATTGGGTTTTCCTTGTTAATCACTTGAGGTTTGTGTGCTCTTAATGTATTGCACAGAGTAGAACTGAGTTTGCAAAAAATATATATATATACATTCTGGTGATCATAAGGCCTTTAAAAGCCACTGCTTCTAAAATAAATGGTTAACACTTTCTCCTGTATGATGAATAAACTTTGACTGGTATTAATAGAGCTTATAAATATCTACTCATGAACTGGTTCTTAAATCTACTTTCCCATTCCAAACCTTACAAATAAGCAAAGGGTTTCTTATTTGGAAAAATGGAGTACATTACTGAGTAACTGTTGAGCTGCCTATGATGTAGCCAAAAAATACAAATAGTTCCACTTACTGAGGCCTCTCCTGAGGATTTTAAAGACCACAATTTGCTGCCTTCTAATTCTGGATTTCTGGAATAAAAATAAGACATCTTTGGAATGAAGGAGGCTTACAATATATCCACAAGGCTAGTGCCAGAAAATGAAGTCTATTTAATTTCATTTACCATTCAGAGTAGCATTTTTTTATGAGAAATGTAGTCATACTTAAATTATATGGCAATGTTTTGTTGAGTTTGAAACCTATAGGAAGAGCTCATTCCACTATACATTCATCTAATTGAATATTTTCCACTGACAGGCAAACCAAGATTGTGTTATTTGGCCAACAGCCAGACGTTAACTTTAGAAATGTTGTAAGTGTCCTGTTCAGAGTACTCCAAGACTGCAGTTAATTTGTGAAGCCAATGCTGACGGACAGGGGCTAAGGAAATCCATTATTGCATCTTAGTGATTTGTAATATTTTTTACTCTGTTCTCAAGACTTGAACTACATGACTCTATACAAACCTGTTTGCTGTGTCAGATGTTTATCATTAGAAGTACATTCCAATAAAGTATACTCCTAAACTATAAAAACATACATATGTACATACATAACACATCCATACCCATATACACATGAATGATAGAGCATTACATGTGGTGATACTGAAATATGTATGTGTTTATATACAGTGTGTAATTCATCATATTTTTCTCAGATAAATATTACACATTCACATATACATACAACACTGTACATGCAAATATAATTCTAGAAAGATACATTAAAAATTGTTATGGATTTATGGAAGAAATCTTTGTTTTTCACCATATGCTTCTTTGAATTACTCATTTTATTTTGAGCAATATTTACAATTTCATAAATTTTAAAACTATAAATATTTATGTACACAGGATTAAAGAAAAATTATTAATGTTGATTTCAGATAAATATGCAATTAATTTTCTATATAAATCAAAAAAGATTAACTCCTAAGAAAAACTTTTGTCTTATTTACAGATCTACATCTTCTGGGAAAAATTCAATCTGTTTTTTTTAATGTTGCATATACTCACTTAACACAGGTTTAACTTTTATATTAACCTTTTTTTTCATGTTCATAGGATATTTAACTCAGAGAGCACAGATTCACACATAATTATATATACTAATGACAACATCTCCTTGCTGCAGCTAATTTAGCCATATTTTCTAACAGTGGAATGATTATTCTTGATTAACCCTGGAAACTTCATCTCCTTGTGGGTGACTCACAAGTGACAATGCAAACCAATAGTGTCTCTAAAATAAAACACTTTCAAGTAATCTGAAGTCTCTAATATAAGACTTTTGCACAAGAAAGTGAAAGTGAAGTTGCTCAGTCGTATTTGACTCTTTGCGACCCTGTGGACTGTAGGCCACCAGGTTCCTCTGTCCATGGGATTTTCCAGGCAAGAATACTGGAGTGGGTTGCCATTTCCTTCTCCAGGGGATCTTCCCAACCCAGGGATCAAACCCAGATCTCCTGCATTGCACGCAGATGCTTTAACCTCTGAGCCACCAGGGAAGCCCAAGAGGGGCATATATATTGTCATAATTGGCCTACAAATGGCAAATTCAAGGTATCTCAAGGTATTTAATAAAATACCCTCATGTGTAGATAGAAGTCAAATGGCTGTGCCTCAGTTTTACTCAATATGCTCTTTGCTTCAAGAGATTAATGAGGGGGGTAAAAATAATTTCTCCTCAGATAATCTATGTACAGAATATCCAAACTGCAGTAACAAAAAATTGGAGAGTAATATCTCATGAAGAAACCAGGCTTCATGAGGATCCCTCATAGAAAGATTATATTCTACCAAAACAAAACCTAGAAATGTACTCCTTTGGAAGAGTCCAGAATCTTGGTGTTAGTCTAGCAATTGACTCTGTGATTAAGACATTGTTTCCAGCTAACAAGACCTCAGATCTACGTACTTTTTCTCCCCAGAGAATTCCAACATATCCTTCCCTCCTCCTTCACAGTTTCCCTTCTTATTAACATACATTGGTTTAGCACATTTGTTATAATTGATTAAGCAATAAGATACATTATTATTAACTAAAATCTATAGTTCATATTAGGATTCATTCTTAATGTAGTATTTCTATGGATTTGACAAAAATATGTCTTTATCCGCCATTACAATATCATACAAAATAGTTTATTGCCCTAAAAATTATCTGTGCTTCATACATTCACTCCTCCATTTCTCCCTCCCTCTTCTAAATCTCTGACAAGCATTGTTTTTTTTTTTTCACTATCTCTAAGTTTTCCCTTTTCAGAATGTCAGATGGTTGAAATCTTATAGTATGTAGTCTTTCAGACTGACTTCTTTCCCTATACAAATATATATTTAAGCCTCTTCTGTGTCTTTTCATGGCTTGATAACTCATATCTTTTAATCACTGGATAATATTCTCTTACACAGCTGTACCACATTTTGTTTATCTGTTCAGCTTTAAAAGGACTTCATGGTTGCTTGCAGATATAAGCACTTTTAAATAAAGTTATCTTTCTGCCATCCTTTCTCTGAGGTTTAATTGCCATTTCAAGCAGGTAGCTGACAACTGCATTATGAGTGCTTCCTGCCTTTTGTTGGGAAACTGAGTTATAGATGATCTAGCTTTAGTCTCTCCCACTCAAGGGTGCTTATATTTCCTCAACTTTTCTGCTTTTCTAGTACTTCTCGTATGAAACATAAGCTAGATACATTTGAATCTCTGCTTGCTCCACAGGTCACTCCCCTACATCCTGACACTACAATCTATGTACAAAATGGGAGTCAATCTGCTCTCAAAAAGTATTCCCGGAAAGAAACATGAGAACCCCTAATCTTATATTTGGCTTTGTGAGTTTAGATGCATTTATCTATGTTCACTGAAACCATAAGATAAAGCTTACACTTGGAGAATTTCAAAAATGACAGAATGATCACTGTTCATTTCCAAGGCAAACCATTCAATATCAGAGTTATCCAAGTCTATGCTCCAACCAGTAACGCTGAAGAAGCCGAAGTTAAATGGTTTTTTGAAGGCCTAAAAGACCTTTTAGAACTAACACCCCAAAAAGATGTCCTTTTCATTATAGGGAACTGGAATGCTAAAGTAGGAAGTCAAGAAACACCTGGAGTAACAGACAAATTTGGCCTTGGAATGCAGAATGAAGCAGGGCAAAGACTAATAGAATTTTGCCAAGAAAATGCACTGGTCATAGCAAACACCCTCTTCCAACAACACAAGAGAAGACTGTACACATGGACATCACTAGATGGTCAACACTGAAATCAAATTGATTATATTGTTTGCAGCCAAAGATAGAGGAGCTCTATACAGTTAACAAAAACAAAACCAGGAGCTGACTATGGCTCAGAGCATGAACTCCTTGTTGCCAAATTCAGATTTAAATTGAAGAAACTAGGGAAAGCCAATGNCAAACCCCTTATGATTATACAGTGGAAATGAGGAATAGATTTAAGGGCCTAGATCAGATAGATAGAGTGCCTGATGAACTATGGAATGAGGTGCATGACATTGCACTGGAGACAGGGATCAAGACCATCCCCATGGCAAAGAAATGAAAAAAAGCAAAATGGCTGTCTGGGGAGGCCTTACAGATAGCTGTGAAAAGAAGAGAGGCAAAAGGCAAAAGAGAAAAGGAAAAATATAAACACCTGAATGCAGAGTTCCAAAGAATACCAAGAAGAGATAAGAAAGCCTTCTTCAGCTATCAATGCAAAGAAATAGAGGAAAACAACAGAGTGGGAAAGACTAGAGATCTCTTCAAGAAAATTAGAGATACCAAGGGAACATTTCATGCAAAGATGGGCTCG
>SJYW01050176.1:188234-217093 GCA_006410735.1 Raphicerus campestris
ACAGTCTAAATTACAAAAAAGAAAATCGAACAACAAAGAAATCACTTAAAGAAAACTTATTACTGGAAACAACTGTAGGAGACCCAAAGCCACCAGTCTAAAAAGTTCAGAAATTCAGGTAAGGAAATTGATCAAAAGAAACTAAAGATAAACGTGCATTTCCAAAAAGATGAATTAACCTTCAATGAAAAAGTGAAAGATTTGAAAGAAATCACATGTGAAAAAAGCTGAACAAGGAAAATGAAGATGCTGCACATTAACATTTAAAGAACTAAAGTGAAAAGTAAACAAAAAAGAATAATCTTAACAGTAATGAAACATTAGAACTTTGATTCCTAAATCATCTGGGAATCACCCGAAGTATAATTATCAAAGTCAAAGAGTTATAGACTTTTGGGTAGTTAGGTTATATTCATTTTACCTGGTACTATTTTTTTTTTAATAGAAATTCTAGAGTGGCATTTCCTTGGGCTTTCTTAGTTTTCACTTATTCACACAGCTAAACTATCAAAATCAGAGGCATCAAAATCCGTTACTAGTTAGGATTCAATGAAACATAGTTTGTACAGTGTGTAACTATTTCCCTCAGGATATGCTCAAAACTCTCCAATGATAAGAATATCACAGAATCTTTATAAATAGTTGATAAAGAGAAGGCAATAGCAACCTACTCCAGTACTCTTGCCTGGAAAATCCCATGGATGGAGGAGCCTGGTAGGCTGCAGTCCATGGGGTCACTAGGAGTAGGACACAACTGAGCGACTTCACTTTCACTTTTCACTTTCTTGCATTGGAGAAGGAAATGGCAACCCACTCCACTCTTCTTGCCTGTAGAATCCCAGGGATGGCAGAGCCTGGTGGGCTGCCGTCTCTGGGGTCACACAGAGTTGGACACGACAGAAGCGACTTAGCAGCAGTAGCAGCAGCAGCAGCAGCAATGCCCTAATTTAAATAAATATATCTTTAGTCTTATCCATCACATTTAGTACACTAAAGAAAGTTTCCCTTAGGAATATTGATAAGACAAGAAATCACCAAGAAAAATGATGTTATATGCAATAAGTTAATTTTACAGTCTCTCAAGAATGCCAAATGTATATAAATGGAAGCACATTTCCTCTATACATTGCAGAAACATGTATTTTTAATACAATTCCTAGAAAGGTAAATGTATATACTCCCAGCTATTCTTGTAATGTATTCAGGGAGCTTCCTGTTTAAAAGGAATCTTACTCAGAATCTTTTAAGGAAATGAAAATGAGGATAATGTTTCCTAATTAATTATTTGTGTAATCTTCACTTTCCTTTATTGTTTGCTTAGTATGAGAAGTACCTATAGTTTGTACTCTTACATATTGTTTAGCCAATGTCTCTGCCAGCTCCAACCTGCAATGGAGGCTGCAGGTGATGGACACATATCCACACATCTCCACATAAAGTTAAAGTGGCTGAATGAACAACAAACACCCAATATATCTTTATTAATTAACCAATATATCTTTATTAATAAACCTATGTGGTGGTTCAGAGAAGGCAATGGCACATCACTCCAGTACTCTCGCCTAGAAAACCCCATGGATGGAGGAGCCTGGTAAGCTGCAGTCCATACAGTCATTAAGTTGGACACGACTGAGCAACTTCACTTTCACTTGTCACTTTCATGCATTGGAGAAGGAAATGGCAACCCACTCCAGTGTTCTTGCTCGGAGAATCCCAGGGACGGGGGAGCCTGGTGGGCTGCCGTCTATGGGATCGCCCAGAGTCGGACACGACTGAAGCGACTCAGCAGCAGCAGCAGCAGCAGGTGGTGGCTGGTGGTTTAGTTGCTAGTGAAGTCTCTCAGTCGTGTCCGACTCTTTGCGACCCCGTGGACGGTAGCCCCTCCGTCCATGGGATTCTCCAGGCAAGAATACTGGAGTGGGTTGCCATTTCCTTCTCCAGGGGATCTTCCCAACCCAGGGATCGAACCCAGGTCTCCTGCATTGCAGGCAGACGCTTTAACCTCTGAGCCATCAGGGAAGCCCTGGTTTAGTTGCTAAGTCATGTCCAACTCCTAAAACCCCATGGACTGTAGTCTGTCAGGCTTCTCTATCCATGGGATTCTCCAGACAAGAATACTGAAGTGGGTTGCCATTACCTTCTCCAGGGGATCTTCCCAACCCAGGAATTGAACCTGGGTCTCCTGCATTGCAGGCAGGTTCTTTACCAACTGAGCTATGAGGGAATTTATAGTCAATGAAAACCTAACTTGTCTTTATTAGAAAACTTTTTGCCATGCCCTCCTCCAGGGCATCTTTCCAACTCAGGGATCAAACCCAGGTATCCTGCATTGCAGGTTGATTCTTTGCCATCTGGGTCACCAGGGAAGCTCTATCTTAAATATGCCTCTTCCCAATCCTCTAATCTACCTCTGTAAAGAGAATCACCCCTTACATGAAGAAAATACTCCCACTGTGGGTTCTTCTAGAGAGCTCTTCTTATTTAAAGGATTATACCTTCTGCTTATTTAGAGGAAGACATTCTTTTACAAGTGGTGTCAACAGTAGAAACAAAGGAGGGGTGATGGCAACCAAAGGAAGTTGGGGAGTTGGCACTGCTGCAAAGATGCTCTTCTAGGTTGCGGTTTTCATCTCATGGCTCGTTTTGAAGCAAGCCCCTCTGGGGACTCTATGTAATCAATTCTAAGAGATTATTTTATTTATCTACCTTCATGTAATATACATGTATCTTTAGGAGCATTCCTTCTCAGAGAGCCCTGTTAAGCATTTCTGGAAATGTGGAGTGTTCATGGTGCTCAGTAAGAGGNTCAGGTGGCCAAAGTATTGGAGTTTCAGCTTCAACATCAGTCCTTCCAATGAACACCCAGGACTGATCTCCTTTAGAATGGCCTGGTTGTATCTCCTTGCAGTCCAAGGGACTCTCAAGAGTCTTTTTCCAACACCACAGTTCAAAAGCATCAATTCTGCAACCCTCAGCTTTCTTTATAGTCCAACTCTCACATCCATACATGACTACTGGAAAAACCATAGCCTTGACTAGACAGACCTTTGTTGGCAAAGTAATGTCTCTGCTTTCTAATCTGCTGTCTAGGTTAGTCATAAAGGAGCAAGCGTCTTTTAATTTCATGGCTACAATCACCATCTACACTGATTTTGGAGCTCAGGAAAATAAAGTCTGACACTGTTTCCCCATCTATTTCCCATGAAGTGATGGGACTGGATGCCAAAAATTTAGTTTTCTGCATGTTGAGCTTTAAGCAAAACTTTTCACTCTCCGCTTTCAGTTTCCTCAAGAAGCTCTTTAGTTCTTCTTCACTTTTTGCCATAAGGGTGGTGTCATCTGCATATCTGAGGTTATTGAATTTTCTCCCTGAAATCTTGATTCCAGTATGTGCTTCCTTCAGCCCAGCGTTTCTCATGATGTACTCGTCATATAAGTTAAATAAGCAGGTTTACAATATACAGCCATGAAGTACTTACTCCTTTTCCTATTTGGAAGCAGCCTGTTGTTCCATGTCCAGTTATAGCTGCTGCTTCCTGACCTACGTACAGATTTCTCAAGAGGTAAGTCAGGTGGTCTGATATTCCCAACTCTTGAAGCATTTTCCACAGTTTATTGTGATTCACACAGTCAAAGGCTTTGGCATAGACAGTAAAGCAGAAATAGATGTTTGCTCTGGAACTCTGTTGATTTTTTTATGATCCAGCAGATGTTGGCAATTTGATATCTGGTTCCTCTGACTTTTCTAAGTCCACCTTGAACATCTGGAGGTTCATGGTTCACATATTGTTGAAGTATGACTTGGAGAATTTTGAGCATTGCTTTGCTAGCGTGTGAGATGACTGCAATTGTCTGGTAGTTTGAGCATTCTTTGATGTTGCCTTTCTTAGGGATTGTAATGAAAATTGACATTTTCCAGTCCTGTGGCCAAAGCCGACTTTTCCAAATTTCCTGACATATTGAGTGCAACACTTTTACAGCATCATCTTTCAGGATTTGAAATAGCTCAACTGGAATTCCATCACCTCCACTAGCTTTGTTTGTAGTGATGCTTCCTAAGGCCCACTTGACTTCACATTCCAGGATGTCTGGCTCTAAGTGAGTGATCACACCATCATGATTGAAGATCTTTTTTGTAAAGTTCTTCCATGTATTCTTGCCACCTCTTCTTAATATCTTCTGCATCTGTTAGGTCCATACAATTTCTGCCTTTTATTGAGCCCATCATTGCATTAAAAATTTCCCTTGGTATCTCTAATTTTCTTGGAGAGATCTCTAGTCTTTCCCATTCTATTGTTTTCCTCTATTTCTTTGCACTGTCACCTAGGAAGGCTTTGTTATCTCTCCTTCTTATTCTTTGGAACTCTGTATTCAAATAGGTATATCTTTCCTTTTCTCCTTTGCTTTTCACTTCTCTTCTTTTCACAGCTATTTGTAAGGCCTCTTCAGACAGCCATTTTGCTTCTTTGCATTTCTTTTCCATGGGGATGGTCTTGATCCCTGCCTCCTGTAAAGTGCCATGAACCTCCGTCCCTAGTTCATCAGGCACTCTATCAAATCTAGTCTGTTAAATCTATTTCTCACTTCTACTGTATAGTCATAAGAGATATGATTCAGGTCATACATGAATGGTCTATTGTTTTTTTCTTACTTTCTTCAATCAGTCTGAATTTGCCAATAAAGAGTTAATTATCTGAGCCACAGGCAGCTGCTGGTCTTGTTTTTGCTGACTGTATAGAGCTTCTCCATCTTTGGCTGAAAAGAATATAATCAATCTGATTTCAGTATTGACCATCTGGTGATGTCTATTTGTAGAGTATTCTCTTGTGTTGTTGAAAGAGGATGTTTGCTATGACCAATGCAGTCTCTTGGCAAAACTCTATTAACTTTGCCCTGCTTCATTCCGTACTCCAAGGCCAAATTTTCCTGTTATTCCAGGTGTTTATTGACTTTGTGCTTTTGCATTCCAGTCCTTTATAATGAAAAAGACATCTTTGGGGGGTGTTAGTTCTAAAAGGTCTTATAAGTCTTCATAGAACCATTCAACTTCAGCTTCTTCAGCGTTATTGCTTGGGGCATAGAAATTACCTTATTTTTGCAACAAATATTCTTCTCTTCTACTAGTATCTGGATTACCCTTAGTTTGTTATGACTCATTTTTAAATTAAATATGCTACCAATTTTACATCACTCCTACCTTTGGATTGATTCACCCTCAAGTAGCAAAACAAGAATGTTACCACAATAATTTTTTTAAGCCCAGGCCTCTTTTCAGTGTGAGACAAATCTATGGTTCAAAATATAGAATCTGCTCAACTGATGGGCTCCATGTGGAATGACTCATGTTCATCAACTCTTCTGTGAAGAGTCCAAATAATCATGGACTGAACAGAAGCATGTATTTTAATTCTATAAAAAAAAAAATTGTAAGCAATTCCTGTGCTATTTCTAAAATTATAATTGGTTTAGAATGGGAAAACCTTTCATTGCCTTTGACACTCTATGCACTAAATTCAATATTTTGTGTACCATGTTGATATATAAAATTGATGAGTACAAAATTGAAGACAGATCTGCTCTTAATACCAGAGATGTAATTATCTGGAAATCTATGGTTAGAACCATAGGTAAGGTTAAGATAAAGGTGTAAACATACCTAGACATTTCATAAAATAAATACTGAATAAATAAATAGCATATACTATTTGGTTCAAGCTAAATCCATTTTAAAAATGTAAGATGACTCAATTTTTTTTTCCCAAGGCTTTCTGGTTATAAGTATTCATTTAACTTAAGTCCAACTTTCAAATGCCAAACACAGAGAGTGACATTATTTCCAGATGTAGCTTTTAACAGATCATGTCTTTAGTAATTAAGTGCAGCCAGATCTGAAAAGACTAGTAATTGAAGCAGCATAGATTACAATTTATTGCTGAACAATTCCAGACACAAGGAAGAAAGTAGAATTAAAGAACTTGAAACATCAGACTCCACGTTCTTAGATTCTGCTTTTATGCCTTAGAGTAACAACATTCATTTTGTTTAATACACACATACACACAAGTGTGTGTGCATGCACAGCTTATACAATAAATAAATAACAAAATTAGTAGAATTAAAGAGATGGGGAAATAACTGGAAATATATCATCCCCTCTGGGGTATCCATTTTTTTAGTGTTACTTTGTTTTGTTGTACATGGATATGATATTATTTAGTGCAGTAACTACATTTACAGTGAAAACTCATTAGATGTCCACTTTACCCTTCCCTACTTAGTTCAAAGGACAGACAGTTTGACTCCAAACCTGAACATCAGCTCTTAGCTCTTGGCTCTGATGTGCTCAAAATAGTTTACGTGCACGTATAAACTGAACCATCAGAAACAGGACCTCAATCCATTAAAATGTCAGAAGATCAAGTTCACAGTGAGTCAACAGCTAAATTTCCAAACCCGCAGTCTGGATCACTGTCAGAGTCTCACGATTATTTAGGTGAGTTGATTTACTAATATGGCAGCCAATAAGATTTATGTTCTTGAAGTCTGATTTATAGATTGAATGCATTGTGTCCTACAAGCTGTAAATAATATTTACCTACATAGAAACAAAATTTCAAAAAGGTGGCTTTTAAATATAAAAAATGAATGCAAAAGTTTTCAAATGTATTGTTCTGCTACAGGGTGTATGTCAGAATCATAGGCAAGATAGCTTTACCACAATCTCTCTAAGAGGACTAAAATGATGAAAATACATCTTTCTATTCTTTATAACTACCATTTCTCAATTTGATACTTTTTAAAAACACAACTGACAACCACAGAAGAAAAAAATCATAGTATTTTTTCACTGTATCAGTCTCTTGGGTCTTCCCTGGTGGACCAGTGGCTACAACTCCGACCTTCCACTGCAGGGAGCATTAGTTCTATTGCCAGATTTTTGCTTTGTTAATTAAGGAAATGTCAGTCAAAAAGTAAACTATTTTGATAGAGTTTTAGTCAGATTCTATTCTATTTGAATAGATTTTTTCATCTTTGCTCAGCTAACAGATATTTCATGGATATTAGTTTAGTATTTTACTTCTTTGACAAGTTGGGCCCATGTGAATAAGATGGGAGCCAGATCTTGTCTCAGAGTTTTAACATGCAAGAGGTCAAGAAACAAAACACAAACTCTGATAACTCACTCTAATCTATGTTGCCTGGATCTTATTTATTTTTGAGCACCTGTCTGTCTTCCATTAAGGAGAATTAAATAATAACATCTTAATAAGCATAACTGAGGTTCACTAAGCCCTTTGCCAATGTGATACCATTAGTTACTTTGAATATTTAATACATATTATTCTGAATAATAGACTTAAAATTGGTTGGAAAGTCAATAGTTTAGTTTCTAAATGTTTATTAATTATCAGTGCACTTCTGAAAAGAGGAGTCTTTTCACTGAGTAATAAATGACTATATTTATTGCCAATATTGATTCATCCTTTAAAAAAATATATATATATATATGCTCTTCACTTACAATCAAGAAAACTGAAGCACAAAGTTTTGTACACATATTTGAGCATAAAGTCATCTATGTGGTGAGAAATATACTTAATTTTACAATAATATATTAAATCACCATTTTAAATATATTTCATTCTAACTAAAATCAAGTTAAATCTCAAAGAGTCGGACATGACTGAGCAACTGAACTGAAAATCAAGTTTGAACATAAGCTATCTTACATATAAAATACACAACTAAGAAGCTACTGAAGATCACTAAGGGCAATAATATGAATTTTTAAAAGATAAATATTTTTTCTATCTTGATGTTTTTATGCTTAGAAAGCTATTACCAGAACCATCTTTAGAATACACAAAGAATAAATTTGGCCTAAAATACATTAATTTGCTTTACTATAGAATCATGCCACAAAAGCTTGTTAGTATCTTTTAAATTGAATCACACATTTTGTAATTAATTGGTTGATACTTATTATAAATAAGTTGATAAAACTGAGGCTGAAATAAATTATGTTTTCAGACAATGCAGAGTTAACTTCTAGGCTTCCATGATGTTGGGTGAACCATTATAATGAGATGGCTGTACTCCATCTTTCTAAGGTGCAGCAGAAGATCATCAGAATGCATTTTCAAGGGTTCTTATTTACTTTCCCATTGAAATGAAGCTGGCAAATGGTAGTCAGTCCTTGGCTATTGTTAAGTTCATGCAAAAAAGTTGACGAATGAATGAATAAGTAATTTTTGCTCTTAAAAAGGACTTATAGAGAACAGTGTTTCACTTAGGAAGGTTTTTTGGTGTCATTACTAATTCACTTTTATTGCAGTCTAAATTCTCAGAAAGTCTACTGAAATATTCCAATCAAATATGTCATAATGACTGTATTTCACACAAGCATATTTATGTTATTCCTTCTGGTGAGTGAAAGTTATTGTTTAACTCTTATTCCCAAAACTTCACCATACTTTAGATCTGATAAAAAGATAACTATTGAGGATATTAAGATAAGACATCTATTACTGAAACTATTGTGATAGACTTGATAGAAAAGCCTGTTTTAACACACATCTTTAGTACATGACAATGTCAAAATAATTTTCCAAGGCAGATTAGATATTGCCATGAACACCAACATAAAACACATAATGCCTTAAAACATTATAACAGCAAACTATATATTGTTTTTCATTTCATGCTTCTTAAACACTGGACTCATTTTCTGAGTCAATCTTCTTTATTCCTCAGTATTCCTTGGCAGATAGTTTTCTTTCATGTTATTTGTAAGGTGAATTTCCTTGCTTATCTTTAAGATAGTTCACTTTTCTGTTGGCTTCCCTCGAATTTTTTTAATAAGAAAAAAAGTTGAATCAAACATATTTGAATTTGTGTAATATGTCTTAAATATCTTGGTCATAAATACCTAAAATAATGTTTGAGTATATTTTAATTTATAAATATATTAATACAGTACATATTTACGCATTATTTACCCTATTAATGTATATCTGTACATTTTGCCTAACTCATCTTTCTTATCACACTCACTGACAAAGTTTGTTTTAAATTTCTTATTTTTTCCTTTTTTTATTTTATTATTATTTTTTTACTTTACAATATTTTATTGGTTTTGCCATACATCAACATGAATCCACCACAGGTATACATGTATTCCCCATCCTGAACCCTCCTCCCTCCTCCCTCCCTGTACCATACCTCTGGGTCATCTCAGTGCACCAGCCTCAAGCATCCAGTATCATGCATTGAACCTGGACTGGCTATTCGTTTCATATATGATATTATACATGTTTCAATGCCATTCTCCCAAATCATCCCACCCTCGCCCTCTCCCAGAGTCCAAAAGACTGTTCTATACACCTGTGTCTCTTTTGTTGTCTTGCATATAGTGTTATTGTTACCATCTTTCTAAATTACATATATATGCATTAGTAGCAAAATCCACTTTCTTACTTTATTATCATCAAAGTAAGGATTAATTATGTATGCTACGTAACTAATTCTAATCCCAACAATGCTTGTTGTTCCAGAGCAGTACTTTGAGAATTTTGGCTAATAGTGATGTGTCCAGTGGAAAAAGCTTGATGCTGCAGGATGAAAGAGAAATTTGCAATGACTGGCACTCAAAGCCAAGATGAGATCTAGAGATTTATCCAGAGTAGGTGTTCAATAAGTGTATTATTATTCATTATTACCACCCACATTTTATGTTTTCAAATACTGTGACATTCATAATGGATGCTTCTGCAAAAATCATTATTTGTTATTATATATTTATTGAAAAATTTCTGAGACATCAAGGCAGATAATCTGTCTAGATTGTCTTGGTTTCCTCTGTCAGGGTCAATTTCATAGCCAAAGACATAACTCCTAAACACTTGATCAGTTACCAATTACACAGAATTGAAAAATCAAAAAAATAAATTTAATTGAGAATACTAACACATAGAGAAATAGGGATTTCATCCCAGGTTACTTTTAAAGAAACAGACAATAACAACAACAAAAAGGCAGAAAGTGATTCCAGTAGTGTCAACACCAAACCTTTCTCTACAGTAGGTACACTTTTAGATGAGTTATTTCTCTGTGCTGTAAGACAAAAAGTGGTGGGAAAGGAGGTGCAGAGCTGGAACTCAGGGCATCTGAAAATATACATTTCTGTCATGTGAAATCTCAAGCAATGCAAAAGTCTCTGCTACCAGCTAGCAAATCCAAAGCAGGGTGGTCTTTGTGCTATTGTGTTATTTTCTCCTGAAATAAGGGCACCTTACCAAGAAAATAATTACTTGTTTAGGGATTTGCTTTTAACTGATCAATCAGCTCCCAGACTGGTTGACCATGAATCTGTCTCTAACTGTAAAGCAGTCTTTAGATCTCCTACAATAGGAAATGGCAGACCCCTTCAATATTCTTGCCTGGAAAGTCCCACAGACAGAGAATGGGCAGACTACAGTCCATAGGATCGCCAAGAGTTATATATGACTGAATGTCTGAGCACAGACTCTTTGACTCTTCACTAGACTGCATCAGTTCAGTTCAGTTCAGTTCAGTCGCTCAGTTGTGTCTGACTCTTGGTAACCCCATGAATTGCAGCATGCCAGGCTTCCCTGTCCATCACCAGCTCCCAGAGTTGATTCAGACTCATGTCCATCAAGTCAGTTATGCCATCCAGCCATCTCATCCTCTGTCATCACCTTCTCCTCCTGCCCCCAATCCCTCTCAGCACCAGTCTTTTAAATGAGTCAACTCTTCATATGAGGTGGCCAAAGTACTGAAGTTTCAGCTTCAGCATCATTGCCTCCAAAGAAATCCCAGGGCTCATCTCCTTCAGAATGGACTGGTTGAATCTCCTTTCAGTACAAGGGACTCTCAGGAGTCTTCTGTGTCTCTTTTGCTGTCTCGCATACAGGGTCATCATTACCATCTTTCTAAATTCCATATATATTCCCATCTCTTTCAGAATTTTCCACAGTTTATTGTGATCCACACAGTCAAAGGCTTTGGCATAGTCAATAAAGCAGAAATAGATGTTTTTCTGGAACTCTCTTGCTTTTTCCACGAGCCCGTGGATGTTGCCAATTTGACCTGTGGTTCCTCTGCCTTTTCTAAAACCAGCCTGAACATCTGGAATTTCACAGTTCGTGTATTGCTGAATCCTGGCTTGGAGAATTTTGAGCATTACTTTACTAGCGTGTGAGATGAGTGCAATTGCGTGGTAGTTTGAGCATTCTTTGGCATTGCCTTTCTTTGGGATTGGGATGAAAACTGACCTTTTCTAGTCCTGATGCCACTGCTTATTTTTCCAAATTTGCTGGAATATTGAGTTCAGCACTTTCACAGTATCATCTTTCAGGATTTGAAATAGCTCAACTGGCATTCCATCACCTCCACTAGCTTTATTCCTAGTGATGTTTTCTAAGGCTCACTTGACTTCCAGGATGTCAGGCTCTAGGTGAGCAATCACACCATCGTGATTATCTTGCTTGTGAAGATCATTTTTGTACAGTTCTTCTGTATATTCTTGCCACCTTTTCTTAGTATCTTCTGCTTCTATTAGGTCCATATGATTTCTGTCCCTTATCGAGCCCATCTTTGCATGAAATATTCCCTTGGTATCCATAATTTTCTTGAAGAGATCTCTAGTCTTTCCCATTCTGTTTTCCTCTATTTCTTTGCATTGATCACTGAGGAAGGCTTTCTTATCTCTTCTTGCTATTCTTTGGAATTCTGCATTCAGATGCTTATATCTTTCCTTTTCTCCTTTGCTTTTTGCCTCTCTTCTTTTCACAGCTATTTGTAAGGCCTCCCCAGACAGCCATTTTGCTTCTTTGCATTTCTTTTCCATGGGGATGATCTTGATCCCTGTCTCCTGTACAATGTCACGAACCTCCATCCATAGGTCATCAGGCACTCTATCTATCAGATCTAGGCCCTTAAATCTATTTCTCACTTCTACTCTATAATCATAATGGATTTGATTTAGGTCATATCTGAATGGTCTAGTGGTTTTCCCTACTTTCTTCAACTGAAGTCTGAATTTGGCAATAAACAGTTCACGATCTGAGCCACAGTCAGCTCCTGGTCTTGTCTTTGTTGACTATATAGAGCTTCTCCATCTTTGGCTGCAAAGAATATAATCAATCTGATTTTGGTGTTGATCATCTGGTGATGTCCATGTGTAGAGTCTTCTCTTGTTTTGTTGGAAGAGGGTGTTTGCTATGACCAGTGCATTTCCTTGGCAAAACTCTATTAGTCTTTGCCATGCTTCATTTTGTATTCCAAGGACAAACTAGACTGCATAGATGCAACTATATTTACATATCCACTATTGTCCTTACTGCCTCCTTTTATTGCCCATCCTGGGATTGTTAAATTGATTACAAAGTTGACACACACTACAGAGTTATCCTTTTCATCAGTTTTTGAAGACACAGCTGTCACTGGAGCATTAGAGAATATACTATTCAATAATGTGGCTATGCTATTCTCATTGTAACTTCTCATCCACAGAAAATAAAGCTGTTTACTCATTTTTCTTGGTCAAAGTACATCTTTAACTAAGTTGTTCAGTTCACTTCAGTTCAGTCGCTCAGTCGTGTCCGATTTTTTGCGACCCCATGAACCGCAGCACACTATTGTTGAAACATTAGATTGATTTTTAAGGGTCAAAAATATAGTTCAGCTTAATATATTTATCTAAAGCCTACTGACTTGATACTGAGTCACTTCATATATATCATACTATAATAATTAAGATCATATATTCTAATATTAGGCCTGCCTGTTTTCCAAGTCCAGTTCTCTGCCTATCCAGTGTGACTTTGAGCAAATTACTTAACAGATATTCACAGTATCATTTATTCACTTTTTAAACATTTTGTTTGTTTATTTGTTTATGGCTGTACTGGGTCTACATTGTTCCACAGGCTTTTTCTAGTTGCAGCCAGCAGGGGTTACTCTCTAGTTGTGATGTGAGGATTTCTCTTGCAATTTCCTCTTGTTGTAGAGCACCAGCTCTAGGACGAGTGGGCTGCAGTAGTCATGGCACATGGGCTCAGTAGTTGGGGCTCTCAGACTCTAGAACACAGACTCAATAGTTGTGGAGCACAGGCTCAGTTGCTCTGAGGTATGTAGAATCTTCCTGGAAGAAGGATGGAACCTGTGTCTCCTTCATTGACAGGCAGATTTTTTGCCAAGAGCCACAAGAGAAGCCCCTCTTTACTTTTAAAGTGAGACTATTAATGGTCCTTACTTCATAGAATTATTTTAGATATCAAATGAGTTAATATTTGTAAAGTAATTAGAACAGTGTCTGGACTAAACGTTATTTGTTAGATTTTAAATTAAAGTTTGTGAGGTGGGGGACATGGGGGAGAGGAACTAACTCCATTTTATAGATACAGTAATTAACAAATTGATAAAAATTAATCCATTCATTCATCAGATTATATTGAAACTTTAAATTCTGGATACTTTAGCTACTGAAAGGAGTTTACAGAATAGTGGAGTAGACAATGGCATGCCACTCCAGAACTTTTGCCTGAAAAATCTCATGGACGGAGGAGCCTGGTGGGCTGCAAGTCCATGAGGTCGTTAAGAGTCGGACATGACTGAGCAACTTCACTTTCACTTTTCACTTTTATGAACTGGAGAAGGAAATGGCAACCCACTCCAAGACAAGCACTGAAATTCAGGATCTGTGTATTATTACAATCACCAGCATATCTGCCTATGTATATTTAGCACAATCTAAGCGGAATTGACTCATTAGAAAAGACTGGTGCTGGGAGTGCTTGGGGGCAGGAGGAGAAGGGGACGACAGAGAATGAGATGGCTGGATGGCATCACTGACTCGATGGACATGGGTTTGGGTGAACTCCGGGAGATGGTAATGGACAGGGAGGCCTGGCCTGCTGCAATTCATGGGGTTAAAGAGCTGGACACGACTGAGTGACTGGACTGAACTGAACTGAAGTGGTTATTGAAACAATGCAGACATTTGAGAAAAACTGAACCTCCTGGAATGGAGAAGGCGATAGCATCCCACTCCAGTACTCTTGCCTGGGAAATCCCATGGACAGAGGAGCCTGGTAGGCTGCAGTCCATAGGGTTGCTAAGACTCAGACACAACAGAGCGACTTCACTTTCACTTTTCACTTTCCGGCAGTGGAGAAGGAAATGGCAACCCACTCCAGTGTTTTTGCCTGGAGAATCCCAGGGACAGAGTCTCCTGGTGGACTGCCGTCTATGTGGTCTCACAGAGTCGGGGACACGACTGAAGTGACTTAGCAGCAGCAGCAGCAGAGTCTCCAGGAAAAAGCCATTTTTGTAAACTACCTCTCACCTGAGGAGAGGATCAATGATTGGGAGAAATAATCTGGAGACAATCAAATTGTGGTGCTACAGCTTTAGTTTTCTATCTATTCTATTTTCTGAAAAGAAAGTAATGAATTTAAGATGTGCTGGAAAGCAAAAGATAAGAGAGCTGAACTACTAGCCAAGCAGCAGTATATGACATTGCTTAAAAGCAAGGATTCTAAAGTTTGATTCCCTGGGTTCAAGTCACAGTTTTGGCATTCTTATACTCCATGACTTGGACAATTAACTTTACTTCAGTGTGTACTGTTTCTTCAACTGTTAAAATATGTTAAGAAGATTGTTCTTTTTTCCTTTGGTTGCAAACAGTACAATGCATGATATAAAAGATATGTTCATAAATTATAAATAACAAATATAGGTTTGTTACTAAAAAATAGCCTCTGAAGTAAGATTGTCTGGATTTGAATTCTGGCTCTAGCAACTATAGTATGTAAAAAGTTATGTGTTACTTAATCACTGCATAACAATCAAGAAGGATATTTTTTAAATCTACATATTTTAAAACATATTGTTGGGGTAGAGTAAAAAATTGTATTTAATTTACTTTAAAAAACAACTCTGCTCCAATTCATCAAACTATAAAAATAATCCCATATTTCAGTTCAGTTCAGTTCAGTCACTCAGTCGTATCTGACTCTTTGTGACCTCATGAATCGCAGCAAGCCAGGCCTCCCTGTTCATAACCATCTCTCAGAGTTCACTCAAACTCACGTCCATCGAGTCCATGATGCCATACAGCCATCTCATCTGCAGTCGTCCCTTTCTCCTCCTGCCCCCAATCCCTCCCAGCATCAGAGTCTTTTCCAATGAGTCATCTCTTCTCATGAGGTGGCCAAAGTACTGGAGCTTCAGCTTCAGCATCATTCCTTCCAAAGAAATCCCAGGGTTGATCTCCTTCAGAATGGACTGATTGGATCTCCTTGCAGTCCAAGGGACTATCAAGAGTCTTCTCCAACACCACAGTTCAAAAGTATCAATTCTTCGGTGCTCAGCCTTCTTCACAGTCCAACTCTCACATCCATATATGACCACTGGAAAAACCATAGCCTTGACTAGATGGACCTTAGTCGGCAAAGTAATGTCTCTGCTTTTGAATATACTATCTAGGTTGGTCATAACTTTTCTTCCAAGGACTAAGCATCTTTTAATTTCACGGCTGCAGTCACCATCCACAGTAATTTTGGAGCCCCCAAAAATAAAGTCTGACACTGTTTCCACTGTTTCCCCGTCTCTTTTCCATGAAGTGATGGGACCGGATGCCATGACCTTCATTTTCTGAATATTGAGCTTTAAGCCAACTTTTTCACTCTCCTCTTTCACTTTCATCAAGACGCTTTTTAGTTCCTCTTCACTTTCTGCCATAAGGGCGGTGTCATCTGCATATCTGAGGCTATTTATATTTCTCCCAGCAATCTTGATTCCAGCTTGTGTTTCTTCCAGTCCAGTGTTTCTCATGACTGTACTCTGTATATAAGTTAAATAAGCAGGGTGACAATACCCATATTTAGTAGCTTAAAACAAAAGTAGGCAAGCTTCTACAAGTCCCTGCAGGACTAGAAATATTACTAAGATGATCTCTTGAAAACTATAATTTACCACTCTCTGTTCTCTGGCCATAATATTTCACTACTCTCTGATGTGTAAAATACAACCTCCCCTGCCCCAAGATCCCCCAAAGTCTTACCCCATTATGGCATTTGTTTCAGTATTGAAATCCAGGATCTTCTAGCTCAGTTTCAATTATAGATGAAGCTCCTCAGGTAACACTTGTCTAGTATAACTTCTAGAGAATAGTCCTGTTGACTTGAAGTCCTGTTGATCTGAAACTAAAACGACAAGCTGTCTGACCCAGACAACCCCAAGATACCATAGTTAGACATGCCATAGATTCTTTAGTTTAAAAATAAAAATCTAAGACACTAAGAAATCACAGGTCCACAGAAATTCTAAATCCCAGTTGGAGACAGTTTGACAGGAATGAATCTCCATANCCCCAAGATACCATAGTTAGACATGCCATAGATTCTTTAGTTTAAAAATAAAAATCTAAGACACTAAGAAATCACAGGTCCACAGAAATTCTAAATCCCAGTTGGAGACAGTTTGACAGGAATGAATCTCCATAGCTATTGGTTTTGCCCTCTTGGCATTTGGGCTTTCCTAGTAGCTCAGATGCTAAAGCATCTGCCTGCAAGAGACTTAGGGTTCAATCCCTGGGAAGGGAAGACATGGCCAGCCACTCCAGTATTCTTGCCTTGAGAATTCCAAGGATAGAGGAGACTGGTGGCATACAGTTCATGGGGCCGCAAAGAGTCAGACATGACTGAGCGAATAACACTGTGGGTTTTTGGTAATCTCCTCTAAATTATTCTCCATTTGGCATTTTAAAAATTGTTGACATTTGCAGATGAATAATTCTTTCAGTTTGCTTTCTAGCTACAGAATTTTGAGGACGCAAAAGGTCTTTTTTCATTTGACATTACTTCTGTATCATTTAGTTCAAGCTGGCAGTGCTTTCACTAATATTATTCTCTTGAAGAATCTATGGATTTCTTATAAATCTTATCCTAGTTTAATCCATTAGATAAAATCTACATTCATAATATTTGAAATAAGGCTTTCTGTATTATGGGATTTCAAAGATGATATTTTATGACAATGTCTCTTATGACCTTAGGAGCTTTATTTCTTAACAAAGAGGATCTATGAGATACAAAAAATAATTTGTCTAATCAAAGTACTATTTTAAATACTCCTAAACTTTTAACAAGGGGATATACGGTTCAGTTCAGTTCAGTTCACTCACTCAGTTGTGTCCAACTCTTTGCAACCCCATGAACCGCAGCTCGCCAGGCCTCCCTGTCCATCACCATCTCCTGGAGTTCACTCAGATTCACGTCCATCAGGTCAGTGATGCCATCCAGCCATCTCATCCTCTGTCATCACCTTCTCCTCCTGCCCCCAATCCCTCCCAGCATCAGAGTCTTTTCCAATGAGTCAGCTCTTCTCATGAGGTGGCCAAAGTACTGGAGTTTCAGCTTTAGCTTCATTCCTTCCAAAGAAATCCCAGGGTTGATCTCCTTCAGAATGGACTGGTTGGATCTGATATACAGTTACATCCATGTTATTAAGACAATACACTGATACAATTTTTGCCTAAAAGCCATTTCTTAAACTTAGTATTGCTTCCCTCTGGAGAGATTGGGAATGGGGAACAAATTTTTTTCAAATTCACAAGTACTTGTTCATTTGTATTTACTAGTTCCTTCTCAGCCTATGGGCTTCCCTGATATCTCAATTGGTAAAGAATCCACCTCTAATGCAGGAGACCCTGGTTTGATTACTGGGTCAGGAAGATCTGCTGGAAAAGGGATAGGCTACCCACTTCAGTATTCTGTCCTGGAGAATTCCATGGACTGTATAGTCCATGGGGTTGCAAAGAGTCCAACATGACTGAGTGACTTTCACTTTCTCGGCCTATAGGTTTCCTCTTGAATTTTATAATAAGCTGTGAGAAAAAGCCAGGAAGCACCATTATCACTCTACCTGAAATCTCCTTAGGTAGGTCATCATTTCATGAGTTATATTTTCTATGTTACTATAGGCAAGTATTGTGAAACTTTCCACTATACAAGTTTTCTCTAGTCTCTAGCTTCCAATAATATGTTTCTTTCTTTAAGGTATTATCAACAGCCAACTCACATGTCATCAGGATTTTATCTTTTGTTCTAGTTTTTGTCTGCCGCATAGTCCTATATTCACATGACTAAGTCTTATACACTTCTTGTTAAAAATAGATAAATAGATATATGTATCTATCATCTCTTTATCTATCTCTGTGTCTCCTGCAGTGGCAAGCAGATTCTTTACCACTGAGCCACCAGGAAAGACCCCAAGATAGCTATATAGATAGAGAGATATGAATATCTACAGATATATATTCTAGTCTATTGCTACTCAATTAATCATGATTTATTTTCTGTATTTTTAGAACTATCTCTCCCAGCACTAGTCAATTCCTACAGATACAAAACAACTCACCCTTGAGTGGGCCTTTCAAAAGAAAATATAGCCATCTAGAGCTATGACAAAATTAGACAGCATATTAAAAAGTAGATACATCACTTTGTTGACAAAGGTCTTATAGTGAAACTATGGTTTTTAAAGTAGTCATGTGTGAATGTGAGAGCTGGGCAATAAAGAAAGCTAAGTGATGAAGAATTGATTATTTTAAATTGTGGTCCTGGAGAAAACTCCTTGAAGAGCAAGGAGATCAAACCAGTCTATCTTAAAGGAAATAATTCCTGAATAGTCTTTGGAAGGGCTAATGCTGATGCTGATGCTGAAGTTTCAATACTTTGGCCACCTGACACAAAGAGCCATCTCATTAGAAAAGCCCTGGCTGCTGGGAAAGATTGAGGGCAGACACAGAAGGGGAACAACAGAGGATAAGATGGTTGGATCTTGTGATGGTTGGATGGCATCACCAACTCAATGGACATGAGTTTGAGCAAACTCAGGAAGATAGTGAAGGACAGGGAACCCCGGCATACTTCAGTCCATGGGGTTGCAAAGAGTTGGACACTACTTAGTGACTGAACAACAAGAACCTACACAACTAAGAATAGCACCTCTGCCATAAAGTCCACCACAGTTATTCAAACTAGTCAATCTTAAATCCACTTAATCTATCCATTCCTTCCTGTGGAACCAAAATAAAGTCTCTCGCCCACACTTCCCCTTACTCGTTATGCTTGTGAGATCCTGGTATTTCCCCATGTGGCCTTCTGTGGCACAGCAGATAACCTTCTCTTAGGAACTGTTCATATAAATCTTTTTGATGGCAGTCCTCTTTTGGCTTTGCTGTCAGTTCAGTTCAGTCACTCAGTCATGTCCGACTCTTTGCAACTCCATGAATCGCAGCACTCCAGGCCTCCCTGTCTATCACCAACTCCCGGAGTTCACTCAAACTCAAGTCCATCGAGTAGGTGATGCCATCCAGCCATCTCATCCTCTGTCATCCCCTTCTCCTCCTGTCTCCAATCCCTCCCAGCATCAGAGTCTTTTCCAATGAGTCAACTTTTCTCATGAGGTGGCCAAAGTATTTAAGTTTCAGCTTTAGCATCAGTCCTTCCAATGAACACCCAGGACTGATCTGCTTTAGGATGGACTGGTTGGATCTCCTTGCAGTCCAAGGGACTCTCAAGAGTCTTCTCTAACACCCTAAATACTAATCAAATTTGCATTTTAAAAAATTACATAACAAATAATATCAAATAGTAGTAACTTGAAATAACACATTAGCTTGCCTCACCAAACTGAATTTTGCAAGATGCATAGTTTAACTTATAAATTAATACATGTTGCAGTTTTGGAAGAACATATGGGGTCAGAATAGTGAGGAAGACATTTCTGAGAAATAAAATTACCCACATAGGTAACAATTTGAGAATAAAGCTGAACTCAAATGCATCTTTCATTTCCTTATACTGGTAATTCTACAAAATGAGCCAAGTAAAATGCTTGTTCAGTATAAAATTCAATAATATCTTAAAAAATAAGATATCTGAAATATTTTTAAATTTTTAGTTAAAATTAATTCATTTGTTTCATGAGACATTCCTCTCACAACTACTTAAAATACTTAATGCTTCAATTCTGTTTTAGTATATGACTTTTCTCCTCTACAAATATGTTAGATCATTTGTATAGACTGGGAGAACTATCTCTTTTTAATCTATATCTACATGATGAGTTACATTTCTAAAATATTTTTACTTAATCCTTCTCTTTGCCAAATTATTTTTGAGCTTTATTTTTTTCACTACAAATCCACAAATACTAATTTATTATCCAACATGCTCAAAAATGGGATTCAATAAAATGGAATCTTCCTGGTAATTAAAGTTTTTATCTTGAGTGCAATCCTTTAATTAATTCAACAGGTGAAAGTAAACCGTGTGCAAACAGTGGCTTCCCTTACAATTTGGTACGTAGGCTAATACAGATCATCTTTTTTTTCTTAATTCTGAATTTATCTTCCCGTAGTTTGAGATTTACAGATGTCTGATTTCAAAAGCAGGGTTTGATGCTACATATTTTAAATTACATTTAGTTTTCCTGGTGAGGTTGGGGGTTTTATTCCATCTCTTGAAATAACCAAACATTTAATGGGGTTGTTGCAACAGTAATCAATTAGCCATTCAGAGAATTATTGTTCTAATAAAAATTTAATTAGTTTCTGTTTCTTCCTGTCTTAAGTGGTTGTTAGTGTTGTCATCAGTATCATCTAGTAGATTCTGAGATTTTTATTTTTTCATATTTTCAAGAAGAAACATCTGGGATAAAGCAATGCTCTGATTAGGCAAAAGTTACGTTTTTTTCTTTGCGAATTCTCCATTTATAAGTTGCTTACTTTTGATTATGAATGTTACAAATATATGTTTAACCACAAATTTAGCTAATTAATTAGTAGAAAATGAAATAAAATTTAAAAGAATGCTTTTTTGTTATTATTTATATGCTCAGTTTTGCAAATATAGCAATGCAATGCATAATTGCAGAATTCTTGATTTGGGTGAAAAAAACCACACAAAAAATTTGAAATCAATATAAGAACTCTGATTTAATGCTATCCACACACAATTTCTTTAATATGATAAAACTGGTCATTGTTAACCTGTTATTGGAATTTACTGGTGGTTATATGAAGGGTTGAATTACTATGTTTTCAAGTATATCCTGAAGAAAAAATAAATATTTGTAAACAATAGAAATTGTCTATTTAATTTGTAAAAAAATAATAATGTAAGTGGAACTCTGAATACTGAACTATGACCTGTGGAGAATAAACTGAAGCAGAACAAATGACATACTACAAGCCACATTAAAGAGTTTAGCACTAGGTGAGTTCCATAGAAGATAATGATAGCTGTGCAACAGTGTTAACTAATCATGTCAACAGGAGAACATGTGTTTCTTTTAATAGGATCACTTTTGTTTCAGGCAAATCAAGATAGAACAATTGATAATTCAGCATGTATTCAGGCACTATGTTGAGTCAAGGACTTATTTCAGAAGGGGGTCACATGTAGCTAAAATATTTTAAAATAAAAAAATCTCATCTCTAGGTATTCGGTTTTAAAAATAATGGTTTTCTGATCATTTAGATGCTAGAATGTCCATTAATTTGTATTTTGAAACAGAAAATAAACATAATTAATGATTAAAGATAATAATTATAAAATTTTCTCTGACTTTTTTTGAAACACTTCTTATTCTTGGCTTTCTTGAAACAGCACTTCCATATTATTGAATCAGTGGAAACAAGGGCTGTCCTCATTCTGCTATCTTTCTGTTTTTACACTGACTCTCTTAGATCATGAATTTTCAAATCCTCAAATGGAGAATGTATGCATGCATGCTAAGTTGTTTCAGTGGTGTCTGACTCTGCATCCCTGTGGACTGTAGCCCACCCGTTTTCTCTGACCATGGGATTCTGCAGGCAGGAATACTAGAGTGGGTTGTCATGCCCTGATATCAATGCCAAAGAATGCTCAAACTACTGCACAATTGCACTCTTCTCACATGCTAGTAAAGTAATGCTCAAAATTCTCCAAGCCAGGCTTCAGCACTATGTGAACCATGAACTTCCTGATGTTCAAGTTGGTTTTAGAAAAGGCAGAGGAACCAGAGATCAAAGTGCCAACCTCTACTGGATCATGGAAAAGCTAGAGAGTTCCAGAAAAACGTCTATTTCTTCTTTATTGACTATGCCAAAGCCTTTGACTGTGTGGATCACAATAAACTGTGGAAAAGTCTGAAAGAGATGGAAATACCAGACCACCTGACCTGCCTCTTGAGAAATCGGTATGCAGGTCAGGAAGCAACAGTTTGAACTGGACATGGAAAAACAGACTGGTTTCAAATAGGAAAAGGAGTATGTCAAGGCTGTATACTGTCACCCTGCTTATTTAACGTATATGCAGAGTACATCATGAGAAACGCTGGGCTGGACAAAACATAAGCTGGAATCAAGATTGCCGAGAGATATATCCATAACCTCAGATATGCAGATGACACCACCCTTATGGCAGAAAGTGAAGAGGAACAAAAAAGCCCCTTGATGAAAGTGAAAGTGGAGAGTGAAAAAGTTGGCTTAAAGCTCAACATTCAGAAAACAAAGATCATGGCATCCGGTCCCATCACTTCATGGAAAAGAGATGGAGAAACAGTGTCAGACTTTATTTTTGGAGACTCCAAAATCACTGCAGATGGTGACTGCAGCCGTGAAATTAAAAGACACTTAGTCCTTGGAAGAAAAGTTATGACCAACCTAGATAGTATATTCAAAAGCAGAGACATTACTTTGCCGACTAAGGTCCATCTAGTCAAGGCTATGGCTTTTCCTGTGGTCATGTATGGATGTGAGAGTTGGACTGTGAAGAAGGCTGAGCACCGAAGAATTGATACTTTTGAACTATGGTGTTGGAGAAGACTCTTGATAGTCTCTTGGACTGCAAGGAGATCCAACCAGTCCATTCTGAAGGAGATCAGCCCCGGGATTTCTTTAGAAGGAATGATGCTAAAGCTGAAAGTCCAGTACTCTGGCCACCTCATGTGAAGAGTTGACTCACTGGAAAAGACTCTGATGCTGGGAGGGGTTGGGGGCAGGAGGAGAAGGGGACGACCAAGTATGAGATGGCTGGATGGCATCACAGACTCGATGGACATGAGTCTGGGTGAACTCTGGGAGTTGGTGATGGACAGGGAGGCCTGGCGTGCTGCAGTTCATGGGGTCGCAAAGAGTCGGATACAACTGAGCGAATGAACTGAACTGAACTGGCAACTCACTCCAGTGTTCTTACCTGGAGAATCCCATGGAGGGAGGAGCCTGGTAGGCTACAGTCCATGGGGTGGCAAAGAATCAGACACGACTTAGCTATTTCATTTTTCTTTTATATATATATTATAGACTCATAGAATAAATAATGCGCAGGGTAAAGGAGAAATTATTTTCTAAATTATTTGTAAGGATTCTATAAAAACTTAAAGCATAGATATAAAGTTGAGAATATTCAACTCAATTGTAATCAAAATACAAGCCTACAGATGCAAGAACTGGAAAGAAACCAAAATATTACACAAGAGACTGGATGACTTTGAAAATAAGTGCAATGTAATATATTCTACTGGAGTGAAACCAATTTACTCCAGCAGATAATCTAAGTAAAGGATCATTGAAAACTATGTCTCTACCCTACCTAGCAACAAGCACAAACATATTTAAACCAATTATTCCAGATGTCCACCAGTGGGCACAAAGCCAGGAAATCATATGGTATGACCTGAGTGCCAAAGAAAAACCCTAAAAATCACCATAAACAGAAAAAAAAGGCAGTTGATCTTAATATCATACAACAGATGGCAATAAATGTAGAAACAAATATTTTGTACACCTTGTGCCAAGGTTGAAGAGGAAAGGAGGCAATAAACATTTTCATTTGTGGTAAGAGTGCATTGCTGTCATGTCAAATCTAGAATATTCTGCAGTACTTTTTAAAATAGTGTAAAACACTGAGAAATAAATCTTTTTTTAAACCAGATCATACATTTTAATTTAGCAAAATTATTTACAGTGAGTCACAGTACTCTGCCTATGTTCAATACATATATAGGATTTGATGCTGTTCATAAAACCATCTCTAAGTGTAATAAGTAATACAATGAGAGGAATAATGTACAGAATTTACTCTATTCATAGGATAAAGGATGTAGTTTTTGACTTAACATTTTACTTCATAATTTTCATGATTTATTTAGAACCCACTGTACACAGAATTAAGTACCAAGATTCATGTTTTTCTTGTATGCTGCAGATAAGCAATGAAATAAAACACGTACAGATGGTGTAAGACTACAGTGGACCAGTTTAACCCCATTTTGCAATATGAATTGACAGCAATATATAATTTATTCTCAGTGACCCAGATACAGACTGTCCATAGAATCAGTTAATAATGTCCACTGGTACTTTGGCATTCAAGATACTACCTTCCAGCCATCTGTTGGCGTGTATTCAGAGAAGGTAAACTAATGGTGATATTACTCAGAAGAAAATGTGAATGAAAAGTATATGTATAGAACAACTAGAAAAACAAACAATGCATACCAGAACAAAACAGCAAAGCCTTTGATTTATTTATTACTTTGACTCTGTGCCACTGCCTTCCAATGTGTTTTCTGATTAGTGTACAACAGCAAATATAGTACATGAAATGAGTACTGAAGGTCACACATACCGCAGAGACTATCTTTATGTTCATAACAGTTTCTTTCTAGAAAAGTACACTAAAGCTTATTGAAGTTACCTAAATTGAGAAAAGTCACACAACCAATGAGTCACCAGACAGAAATTTNATAGTACATGAAATGAGTACTGAAGGTCACACATACCGCAGAGACTATCTTTATGTTCATAACAGTTTCTTTCTAGAAAAGTACACTAAAGCTTATTGAAGTTAACCTAAATTGAGAAAAGTCACACAACCAATGAGCCACCAGACAGAAATTTAAAATTATCCATATATATTATTAATCTAAGGAAAACCTAAGGAACACTCTGTGTAACTAACTCTGAAATAATTATGAATAAGACCTGTTGTGTTCATTTTATCCACAGCATTATGTTGTTGGAAATCATTAAGACATCCAGTGGGGATTATTAAAATTTCCCCAAATATTTTACCAGCTATCAATATCAATGACTTGTTAGGATACACATGGTTTTAAAACTGAGTTTTGTCCTTGAAGGATTAATTAGGCCAAATAGTTGATTCAAATGGACTGTATTTCTAAGCTGAAAACAACCAATACTTTTGTTTTCAAAAGTGTCTCTCAGACAAAATAAACTAACAGTGATTCCAGAGGAATTATAGAACATAGGAATACTATAAGTACAAACAAATGAGGAATTTGATGCTGTAATACTTTGCTTTCTCAATATGTCTATTTCATATTTTGAAATCTTAAGACTTTCGCAAGTTTGGAAAATAAAATGCTTTATATTTCTAGATTAATAATATAATATATAATATAATATGGACTTATATATTATAGTAGGGAGTGGTGGACATCTACATCCCGCCTAAATATTTCTCAAAATGTGTTTAACCATAATTCTTAACCTAGAGCACTAGTAATATTATAAAAATGCATATAGTAACATACAAATATTACATATTCTATAGGCATTAATCTCATTTTATAGATACATATTTAATAACCTAATCATGAATTAATCTATTCATTCATCAAATTTATATTGAAATTTTACATTCTAAATACCAGTTTCTGAGAACCCATTCAAAAAGATGATTATGTCTTACATGAAGCTACCATGATTAATTTAAGTATATAAGTATTTCATGAGAACTTTATTGAATATCATTTTGAATTTAAGATATTATGCTTCCACCATATACACCTTACTTGGCATAATGCTATGAACATCATAAGTCCCCCAGTATGTCTGATAATTTGTTTAAACAAGTCAGGTAGGTTTATCTCCCCCTTGATCCTTGTATCATGAAAACAAAATTTGGAATGATGGGCTAATTATAGTTCAAGCAGCCAGGATTTCTCAGCTCTTGTCTCATTGTAGCAAGGATTCAAAACAACTGACTAGTTACAGCTCAGCTATAGCTCAAGCAGACAGGACTTTTATTAAACAGACAGCAGATAGTATACTCCCAGTATACTCAATAGTATATTGAGCAAGCCAATCCCAAAGGAGTGGCCACAATCTTTCTTGGCTTCCCTTTTCATACTTCTTGTCTCCTATTCTTGGTTCTGGCCTGTTCAAAATAGGGCTTGTACCCACCACTAATCAGAAAATGGAATGCAAACGGGCATATGCTCCAAGCCAAGGATCATGTGCTCTTCCTTGGCCTTGAGGGAAGGGAGTATGTCTGGGCACATGCAAAATAGGGCTGTTAAATTCATCTAGGAGGGCATGGATTGAGAGTTTTGATTCACAGTTACAAGTTACCTAACAACAGGCCCTATTGTGTGTATCTTTTTCCCGTAATTTAATCTATTATAATCAGATGTACGAATGTATATAATATTTATGAACCCTAATGGGTTCCTGACTGCCTAAAGTTACTTTGGGACACAGCTGTGTACCAAGGGTGCAGGTGCCAGAGTTGGAGAAGCTCCTGTGGTTAGTTTGCATGTATTGTGTGCCTAGGACACATGCACAGGTGTTGGAAAAGTCTCTGTAGTTATTTTGTAGCATATCTGTGATCTATCCTGGACATGTCTGGAGTGAGGTTTAGAGATCAGCTTGCTTCCATTTCATCTAGGCCACCCTTTTGTTGTTTATGCCTAACTTCCTACCTAACAAACATTTAATTGGTCTTCTACTATGGTGTTATGTTGAGAATGAATATTAAATTTCCACAGATTCCTATGATTTATTAAAATAGGGTGATGATGTTACCATATACTCTAAAATATTCATATAATCCATTCAATGATTTCAATGTCAATGACTTCATTATAGCATTGAGAAGGATGTATCAGAAAATAGTTAATAGAAAAATGTGAATGCTAAGGAAAAAGAGAATATGAAAAATTGGTCTTATCCCACTAGGTGTCTTATAAAGAATTCAGTTCAGAATAAGCAGTATAAGGTTAGGAGGATGTGATCTCCCTGTTGATAGCTCAAACCGGTAATTGAAGCTTACTTCATTCTGGACCGTCTGTAGACTCCATGTGGTCCTAGAACACAGAAAACAGAATCAGACCCTTAAGCATGGGTTAATTAATGCTACTCCATGGTCTGTCATAATTTAGAGAAGTTACAAATGTGATCAAGGAGCACAGGTATTAAAATTACTCTCAAACAAAATGCAAAGCCAGTATTATAGAGTGATACTTTGGAATTATCTTTCCAGCACGCTAATGTCTAGCCTCTAGGTTATTATAATATTTTTTCTGATGTTAATTTTGTGTTTTTTTAAAGTAGTATTTATTTTTGTTTCATTCCCCTTTACTTTTCTGTTTTTCACCAGCATGGATGCTAGTCAATGCAATCATTTGTCTGTTTTATTAATTTTCCCCCCAAATGCTGATACCAAAATCAGCTGTATAACAAAGGAAAATAGAGAAGGTGTCTGGGAAGTCTGATTCTTAATCCCTTTGTAGGGAAAATTCTCATCTACATTTTCAATGTTTCTTATAAGAATAATTAACTCTGCTAAAATCTAGCACTTATAATACTTCGTGTATCCCCAGAATGGAACAGCTCATAACTATTGAATTTTACTTGGGAATTGTGAGAAACAACTGCTCCCACTTGAGCTATTTGGGGATGACTACAATTATCAGTCAGCTTATTGGACTCTAGAAGTTGCAATAATAAAAGCACGTTCCACCACTCTGAGAGTGAAAGTATCACGGAGATTGTTTTGCTCCCTGTCCTTCTGAGTCCCTTCAGGATTTTTGGTCAAACACCCATTCCTGCCTAAAACCCATTCCTCCCACAGACCAATCACCTGGATAACTGCATTTTCATTCTGAAAGATGCAAGGGGGGAAAACAGCCAAAAATAACATAGAGTGACTCACAGTCATTAAAAGAAATATTTCTGATTTGGTCTTGTATACACCACACACACTTCTAAAAGGTTTTGAATGGAGTCAAACTTCACTGAACAATCTTGTTGTTCCTTTATTGTCACTGGTAGTGTGTGTATCTGTGTGTGTTGTTGTTGTTGTGTATATCTTTTATCAAGGCACAGAATATGATAAATTACAATAGGTACACCAAAAGGCAGAAAATAAAACCTCTTTACCTTTTAAATATTGGCTTAATAACTATGAAAAAAGAACTTCTCTCTCCTGCCCCCAAAAGGCATAAACAACAACAGATCTGATGAAAGGAAAGCATCATCCTAATTCATGTTAATAATTGCCTGTTTTGAACATTATATTAATAGCATCAGCCATATTATCTTTTACAAATTAATAATTTTTCCTTAAAAAATGTTTGTGAAAATCCTTTGTGGTTTTTTATGTACTTCATTTCATTATTTTTATTTCTCTGTGTTATTTCATTCTATGGGTTGTGACATCAATAAATAAAATAGATAAATATATTAATTATTTATTTCCCTATTAATGTCAAATGTAAGGTGTTCCCAGTTTGAGGGAATTAAATTCTCCTGTGTTCTTGTATATGTTTCTTAGAGTACTGGTGAAGGTAGGTATATTTCCAAGAATAAAGACTAGGGTCATGGGAATGCTAAAACTTAAACCTTAACCAGGTAATGATAAATTCCTCTCCAAAGCGGTTCTACCAATATATATTCTCACCACAATATTTAAGGATTTCATTAGTTGTTCCAAATCTTCACCAAATTTGTTACCAGCAGTTTTTTGTTCTTTGTTTTT
>SJYW01050176.1:226713-238985 GCA_006410735.1 Raphicerus campestris
CATTTCCTTCTCCAATACATAAAAGTGAAAAGTGAAAGTGAATTCGCTCAGTCATGTCCAACTCTTAGCGACCCCATGGACTGCAGCCCACCAGGCTCCTCCATCCATGGGATTTTCCAGGCAAGAATACTGGAGTAGGTTGCCTTCTCTGTCAGCTAAGGCTGCTGCTGGGGCTGTTAAGTCGTTTCAATTCTGTCCGACTCTGTGCGACCCCATAGAGGGCAGCGCACTAGGCTCTTCCATCCCTGGGATTCTCCAGGCGAGAACACTGAAGTGGGTTGCCATTTCCTTCTCCAATGCATGAAAGTGAAAAGTGAAAGTGAAGTCGCTCAGTCATGTCCAACTCTTAGCGATCCCTTGGACTGCAGCCCACTAGGCTCCTCCATCCATGGGATTTGCCAGGCAAGAGTACTGGAGTGGGGTGCCATTGCCTTCTCGGTCAGCTAAGGCTAGACACAGCTAAACAGGCCTTTTGATTCTGAGCTCTTTCTGTGGCCAATGAGGTCGCTGTACTTGTGAGTGCTGGCTTGCTGTTTATACGGAGAAACAGTAGACTGGGCCACGGCAAAGATACCATGCTGCAGGTAGTTTCTGTGGTAGCTGCACAGGTTTCCCAGAGGCTCTTGTGTGTAAGATCTCTTGAGACCTGTGCTTGGAACTGACACATATTGCTTTCACCACTTCTCTTAACCCAAGGCAAGTTACAAAGTCAGCTCAGATTCAAGAAGAGGAGGAACAAACTGTAATATATGATGGGAAGAGTTACAAAGTCATACTGCAAGGAGTGTGGATAAAACTGCAGGAAATTTTGTGACTCATTTTTTCTACAAACTATAAATTACAATGACAGACCACATATATTAAACACCCCATAAAGATATGGCTTTTCCAGTGGTCATGTATGGATGTGAGAGTTGGACTGTGAAGAAGGCTGAGCGCCGAAGAATTGATGCTTTTGAATTGTGGTGTGGGAGAAGACTCTTGAGAGTCCCTTGGACTGCAAAGAAATCCAACCAGTCCATTCTGAAGGAGGTCAGCCCTGGGATTTCTTTGGAAGGAATGATGCTAATGCTGAAACTCCAGTACTTTGGCCACTTCATGCAATGAGTCAGGGATTTCTTTAGAAGGAATGATGCTAAAGCTGAAACTCCAGTACTTTGGCCACCTCATGCGATGAGTTGACTCATTGGAAAAGACTAATGCTGGGAGGGACTGGGAGCAGGAGGAGAAGGGGATGACAGAGGATGAGATGGCTGGATGGCATCACTGACTAGATGGACGTGAGTATGAATGAACTCCTGGAGTTGGTGATGGACAGGGAGGCCTGACGTGCTGCGATTCATGGGGTCACAAAGGGTCAGACACAACTGAGCAACTGAACTGAACTGAAAGATATGTTGAATAGATGAGGGAATAAATGCATGAATAAGTGAATGACTGAATGATGAAGAAAGGTAATACAACTCTCCTCAGTAACGTGGCATCTTCATTAACTGGGCATGGTCTAGGTCATAGATGTTGATAGTATTTTGTAGTCATTATTTACATAGATGGACTGTTTTGACTAAATTGAGTATTCACTTCCTTTTTCTAAACATTTTTATTTAAATACAATTTTTTTAGTTTCTGTTTCCTGAAATGATAATAATATTCAATTATTACTAAATAATTTTTCAATTTCCCTTTTGAATAAAATTTTCATATTCTCCTGTTTTGTAATAATTGACCTCATAGAATTATTTCTGTCCTTTAAATATCCCCTCCCAGGCTAATTGTATCAAACTTAAAATTAATAAGGGCATTAAAATCATTTTTATTTTTATAAATAAATATTAATTGCTATTAAGTGTAGGAATTCTTACACTAAAAAACCTTACTTCAAGCAAATTTTCAGTATATTTTCAATATCTGTTCTTCCCTCTACCTCAAAATAAGAATTATCTGAATAGGTCTCTTTTTTATCCAAATTGCATATCTTCATTTCTGCTGGGGTATTTTTATAAAGTGAAGAGCACTTTGATAATGAGCTTCAAAAAACCTGGAAATCATTCCATGTAAAATCTGCCCACATGTAACACATCACAAAGAAAAGGCACAGATCTGTGAGGGCAGAAACAATGCAAAGATAATTCAATATGAAAGTAATTTTCATATAAGCGTCTGTAATTTTGCTATATGTGATAATGTAGAACTCAGAAGTATGATGTAAATACTTTTTCAAATGCAAATGTGAAAGGTATTAGTTTAGAATGCATGCAGAATATGAGTTTGATTTTGGCTGGCATTCTGCTTTAGAAGGTCCACATGTTAAATTAGTTTCAGTCTATAATTGCACCTGCAGTTAGCATAGCAGTTCAAAAAGACCAATGCTAGGTTACTGTTTAAACACAGAAAGGTACAGGGTTTTATGGTCCCTTAGCTTGCTTCACTGTGTGACACTATTAAAATTTCCACAGAGCACAACATTATATACTGAGTTCAATCAGAAAAAAAAGGTAATGCCCGTTGGAGGAAGTTAGGTCATTTTCTTTTTATTGGTTGTAGTGAGTGTGGTGCCAAGCCGCCGGTTTCATCTTCATTGCTTTAAAAAGAAAAGCTCATCTAAGTCAAAAAATAAATTAAAATGAAAATGCTGCTGCTGCTGCTAAGTCACCTCAGTCGTGTCCAACTCTGTGCAACCCCAGAGACAGCAGCCCACCAGGCTTCCCCGTCCCTGGGATTCTCCAGGCAAGAACACTGGAATGGGTTGCCATTTCCTTCTCCAATGCATGAAAGTGAAAAGTGAAAGTGAAGTCGCTCAGTCATGTCCAACTCTTAGCGACCCCATGGACTGCAGCCCACCAGGGTCCTCCGCCCATGGGATTTGCCAGGCAAGAGTACTGGAGTGGGCTGCCATTGCCTTCTCCATAAAATGAAAATATATCTACTAAATTCATTGCCTTTTGTATTCAGAAAGTTTTAGGGTTTTGTGGCAAAATAATCTTCTATTTGTTTCATTGTATTTTAATGGTGCCTCACAGCTGTCTCCCATACATTAGAGATGGAAGGGAAACACAATTTGAAATTAGAATAAAAATTTTCCAGGATAGAGACACAGAGGTAGAGATGAAATGAATGGATACCAAAGGGGAAGGGCAGAGGAGAGAAGAACTGGGAGATTAGGATTGACATATATATACTACTATGTATAAAATAGATAACTATTGAAAATCTACTCTGTGTATAGCACAGGGAACTCTACTCAGTGCTCTGTGGTGACCTAAGTGGGAAGGAAAAAAAGAGGGGATGTATATATAGGTATACCTGATTCACTTTGCTGTACAGTAGAGACTAACATAACATTGTAAAGCAAGTATAATAAAGCTTAACAAAAACCCAGTTTTCTGTGAATGAATCTATTTGAATTTAACTCAAATTAGGAGTATCTTGAACATTTATAGTAGCTTTCAAGAAATATTATACTACATTTATGCAATCGATTAAAAGCATCCAGAAGTCCTCTCTGGGTACACATAGGCAATAAAGTGTGAGTTGTGCAAATACACTCATGCAAGTTAGGGCACACATATATGGTACTGCCTGCAAATACAAATTAGACTGTATATACAGTGTATACTCATTATTCTGTTTTCTTCTGCTATGGATATAGACTCAAGACTCTTCCCACTAATTTAAGCTATAATATATTCCACTTAAAATATACATGCAAATTAATATTTTTTACTTCATGACTCCATAAGGCACATTGGTTAATTTATGTAAGTGAAGAAAAATATTTGCATAGTTAAATGAAATTATCTGACAATACCCACATAAGTCAACCATGAGCAATCATTATATATATGATTTCTATTTTTTCAAAGACCTTGGAAAAGTAGAGAGTTAATAATCTTTCTTACACGTGAGGATTTTTATACTCAGAAACATGACTTCTCAGAGCACCCAAGAATAGAGAATCAAAATTTCCCTTCTTTGTTAACTAAATTCTTCATTTAGCCCTCACTGCAGTAACAAGTTGAAAAGTCGACACATCAGTACCATGTATGTTTTGCTTTAAGCTAAGGCTGAGAATGACTTCACAACAATATTACTTAACATAAATGCAAACTATCAGTTTATTGTAACAATTAAAAGTATATTTAAGGCACAATATGTACTATTTTAGTATTTATGAGCTTTCCTGATGGCTCAGACAATAAAGAATCTGCTTGCAACGCAAGAGACCCATGTTCATTCCCTGAGTAAGGAAGATCTCCTGGAGAAGGAAATGGTAACCCACTCCAGTATAAGTTATGGTATTTTATTTTTTCACATCTTCATGGAGTAAAATTCACCTATATTTTAAATACTGGTTTTCTTAAGGAGAAAATTTTTCTCCAAAACATTTTGGAAAAACAAGATTTTCAATTTTGAAATGAACTATAGAGATTATCTCCTTGAATTTTCCATTCATTCTAGGATTTCCTTTTATATGTCCCTAAATGTCTGCTTTTAAAAATAGGCTGAGAACAGAAGTTAATTGTTTCTTTAGGAAGATCATGATACTTTTTTTGCAAAATCTTATATTGAGTTAAACTTTCTCACTTTAACCCTAACCCACCACTGATAGTCCTAGCCTATAAAACCAGGACTTTTTATTCCCTTTCTACATGAATTTCTCTCCAAATAGTTACTAGCAATTGTACTAACAAGAACAACAATAATAATAATAATAGCTAACATATTTTTATTTATATTCCAAGAACAAATCTATACAATTTTCCCATATCTTCAAATGCTAACAACAATCCTTCAGAATAAACACATTTACTAATGCTCTTTTACAGATGTAGGGGAATAGGGAAAAGATATTGAACTAATTTACCAAAGGTTAAGTTACTTGATCAATGACACTGAATCAAATCCAAGAATCCTGGTTATGCAACTTTTAAGGCTAACTGTTTTGTTGTAATAATAAAACTCTCATATTATCTTCAAATCTTTATTTCTCAAACACATGTGTCTCATTCAGCTATTTTTCATATATCAAGAATTGGAATATCTTCAGTGTTCTTTGCTTCTTCCTATGTGTAAACAGCATCTTTTCAGAATTGAATACAATAGGTCAGATGTGGTGTAACTGGAACCCATCCTTGAGGACTGATTTTTTCCACTTCATCTAAGGACCACACTAGTATTAATTTAGTTGAAGGCAGAATAAACTTAGGCATACAATATTATCAATATTGTCATTTTAAAAGAGCTGAAGAACAACACAGAAACTCAAAATTTATTCGCATGAAATTCTGTAAATCAAATGTCCCTAAATTTTTATAGTTATTAGACCCATAAAAAGTTATACGTTCATACATAGTAAATTTTATCCCTTTCAATTCAATCTACCAAGAGTCTTCTGAACTCTGTTCTTTCATCCTGCATATTAGATGGGTTTTTTTCACTGAATTGTTTATCTTGTCATTGTTATCAAACAATTTCTGTTCATTAATATTTCATTTTTGAACTAAAACAATGTTTTCGGTCTAATGGTTAGCCTAAGATTACCAAAACAGCTTATATTTTATTCTCACAAAAGCAGTGAGGCAAAACTTATTAAAACTTAAAACACTTTTGAAAACTCATTTTCCTCTCAACATTCACTTTCCATTAAAGTTGCAAAGGAATTTCTGTATGGATGTGAGAGTTGGACTGTGAAGAAGGCTGAGCGCTGAAGAATTGATGCTTTTGAACTGTGGTGTTGGAGAAGACTCTGGATAGTCCCTTGGACTTCAAGGAGATCCAACCAGTCTATTCTGAAGGAGATCAACCCTGGGATTTCTTTGGAAGGAATGATACTAAAGCTGCAACTCCAGTACTTTGCCCACCTCATGCGAAGAGTTGACTCATTGGAAAAGACTGATGCTGGGCGGGATTGGGGGCAGGAGAAAAAGGGGACAATGGAGGATGAGATGGCTGGATGACATCACTGACTCGATGGACGTGTCTGAGTGAACTCCCGGAGTCGGTGATGGACAGGGAGGCCAGGCGTGCTGAGATTCATGGGGTCACAAAGAGTTGGACACGACTGAGTGATTGAACTGAACTGTAGGACTCATTTCCTTTTTGACTTATTTACCTATTCTTTCCAATTCATGAGGATCCTAGATAAACAACAAACCTCTCCTAGTAGAGATATGTAAGTTCACCTAAAACCAAGAAATCCTATTCTCACATGTACTCTAATAGAACAATAGAAATGAGAATAAAGTCATTATGGTTAGAAAAATTTTGCTTGTGTTGTTGGAAACTCTCTGCGTAATTCCCATTGGCCTAGTCACTTTTCTTTAAGGCATTTGAAACTTCAGTTCTTTCTATGCCTCATTCTGGGATTATTTTTAAATGCAGATGATAAACTTAAAAAGTACTGGAAAACAATTTAATTAATATCATTATTCAGTTAATACTCCATTTCCAAAATCTTCCCATAATACTTTAAGAAAACACGTTCATCTTGCTCTGATGATAATTATTGGTATTCATCCATTAGAGAAGAAAATAAGTCAAATTCACTACAGGAAAACATAAAATAGTACAAAAGAATGAGTTTTTATTTGATACGAATGTGGGATACAGTAATTTTTCATGTGATTTATAGGTCTGAAAAATAAGTGAAAGTATGTTTCAAATTAATATATATCAAAGCAACCTATTCTTTAGTAGAAACTAGACTTGTGTAAACCCTCTAATAATATAATTAAGAATTCAATAATGCCTCTGTGTGCAATTCTCAGTTCCAAATGTCTACAGCTCTGATTCTGACCTTTCAAAACTCCATTAAGCTATGTAAATACAGTACAAAGAAATGTGTACTGTGCATAAACAGTATTCTGAAGTCAGCCAGACAAGGACACATTGCTTTGCTGTTGTCACCAGTGCTTGTTAGAGCTCTGTTGAGGCATTAATACATCCTTTCTATTGATTTGTATATGACAGATCTACCATGAGACTCATTTTGTGGTCTTTCTGTTCAATATGTGGTTCAAGGGTGACCCCTACTTATAAGTATTATTCTGATATATTAGACAGATTGTGATGGCTAAATTTATTTGTCTACTTAACTAAGCTAAGGGATACTTAGATAGGTGTTGAAACATTATTTCTGGGTGTGTTTTTGAAGGTTTTTCTGGAAGATAACAACATTTGATTCAGTAAAGTCGGTAGAGATCTGCCCTCACAAATGTGTGTAGGCATCATCCAATCCAATGAGGGCCTAAATGAAGAAAGGGCAAATCTTTCTCTTTTTGAACTGGGACATCCATATTTTCCTGCCCTCAGACATCAGAGCTCTTGGTTCTTGAGTCTTCTAACTTAGAATCTATGCCAGCTGCCCCTTGGTTCTCATACCTTTGAAGTCAGACTGAATTCCACCACCAGGTTTCATAGTTCTCCACCTTGTAAAGGGCAGCTCATGAAACTCAAGGCCCCCATAGCTGTAGGAGACAATTCCTATAACAAATCTCTTATATATTCTCTTGGCTCTATTTCTATGGAGGACTCTGACCAATAAGGAAATATTATGAACATCTATAGCAATTTAATGAAGATAATAACAGTGAAATTTCTTGAAAAGTAAAAGAAGAGAAAAAGTCCAGGACTCACATAAATATCATAAAGTTCTAATAAAACAGATTTTAGGTAGCTTGTTATGGATATATTTTTAAATTACAAAATTAATTTTCACTATAAAGAAAGAAAGTATAAATCACCTCAGTTTCACCAAACTTTGTAAATTTCCATTAACATTTTTATATTTAACTTGCAAAGTATCAACTGCATTTGGAATGTACATATGCATATATGCTTATAAGCATATAAATACATATGTAGAATAAAAAAGAATTAAGCACTAAATAAGTTTAGAACTTTTCTTAATAATATACTGGGAATATTTTATGTCAAAAATATATTTCTGAAATATCATTTTAGTGAATCAGAAAGCTGAGTGCTGAAGAATTGATGTTTTTGAACTGTAGTGTTGGAGAAAACTCTTGAGATTCCCCTGGATTGCAAGGAGATCCAATCAGCCAGTCCTAAGGAAAATCAGTCCTGAATATTCACTGGAAGGACTGATGCTGAAGCTGAAGCTGACTCTGTGGACATGAGTTTGAGCAAGCTCCAGGTGATGGACAGGGGATCCTGGCTTGCTAGATTCTATGGGGTCACAAACAGTAGGACAAGACTGAGTGAACTAAACTGAACTGAAAATATCATTTTGATGAATGATCAATATTTCATTTTGTGTGGAATCCAAATAAAAATTCTTCTTGTCACAGCCTGGAGGCTTACCATGATAATGAATTCAAAAGAAGCAAAACAGAATTTGTTAAAGGCTTGGCAAAGTGTATAGAGAAGATATTGTTTATCCAATTGTATTAGTTTTCCAGCTCTATGTAATGAATTACCATGTATTTGACAAATTAAAACACCAGTAATTTGTTATCTCATAGTTCATAGAGACAGGACTTTAAATTAGCTGGATACTTTGCTCAGGGTTGCAAAAACTGAAATCAGTCAGCACATATTAGATTAGTAGGTCTTAATAGGTTTCTACAGGACAGTCCATCCAAAAACAGCAGAGTACACGTTTTTTCAAATGCATATGGGAAAATGTCCAGGTTAGATTCCATGCTAGATACCACAAAATAAGTCTCAACAATTTTGAGTAGAAATTATACAAAGTATTTTTTCTGACCACAGCAGTATAAAACTACAAATCAATTACAGGAATAAAAATGTTAAAAGCACAAACACATGGTGACTGAACAACATGCTACTGAAAGAAAACAAAGGGTCAATTAAAAATTCAAAGAGGAAATCAGAAAATACTCTAATGGGAACACCGTTTTTCAAAATCGATGGGATGCAGCAAAAGAACATCAAAGAGGGAAGTTTATAGCCATATAGACTTACCTCAAGAAACAGGAAAAATCTCAAATAAGTAACCTGACCTATCATCTAAATGAATTATGAAAAAAAGAAAAAGTAAAGATGAAAGTTAGCAGAAGGTAGAAGATAATAAGAAGGCAATGGCACCCCACTCCAGTACTCTTGCCTGGAAAATCCCATGGGTGGAGGAACCTGGCAGGCTGCAGTCCATGTGGTGGCTAAGAATCGAACATGACTGAGCAACTTCCCTTTCACTTTTCACTTTCATGCACTGGAGAAGGAAATGGCAACACACTCCAGTGTTCTTGCCTGGAGAATCCCAGGGACAGGGCAGCTTGGTGGGCTGACGTCTATGGGGTTCCACAGAGTTGGACATGAGCAACTTAGCAGCAGAAGATAATAAAGATCAAAGAAGAAATAGAGACAAAACAAAAAAGTTCAATGAAATGAATAGCTGTTTTTTTTTTAATTAACAAAATTGATAAACCTTTATCCAGAGTAATTAGGGAAAAAAGAGAAAACCCAAACAAACCAAGTAAGAAATCAAAGAAAGAAATAACAACCAATAGTTCAGAAATACAAAAAAAGAAAAGAAAAGAAAAGAAAATACTATGCACAGTTTAAATACCAACAAATTGGACAACCTAGAAGAAATGAAGAAATATCTAGAAACATGCAACCTCCCCAGACTGAAGCAGGAAGAAACAGAAAACCTTGAGCTAGAAGAAAAATATTGTTTACTTGCCCATACTACTCAAAGCAATCTATATACTAAGTATAATCTCTATCAAAATACAGCAATATTTTCACAGTACTAGCACACATAATCCTAAAATTTATAATGGAACCACAAAAAGACCCCACATTGCTGAAGCAATCTTGAGAAAAAAATAACAAAGTTGGAGTATTACACTCCCTGACTTCAGACTATACCACAAAGCTACAGTAATCAAAACAGCATGAAACTAACACAAAAACAGACACATAGATAATGGAATAGAAGAGAGCCCAGAAATAAACACATGCATTTATGGTTAATTAGTCTAAAAAACAAGCTCTTCAATAAGTGGTGCTAGAAACTGAAGATACATGTAAAAGAAAAGAAATGAGCATATTCTGTAACATCATACAGAAAAATAAGCTCAAAACGGATTAAAGACCTAAATGTAAGTCTTTAAACCATAAAACTCATAGGAGAGATAGTCGTCAGAATCTGCTTTGACAAACATTAGAGCAATCATAGCAATATATTTTTTCAATCTGTCTTCTAAGGCTGCTGCTGCTGCTAAATCGTGTCAGTCATGTCTGAATCTGTACGACCCCATAGACAGAAGCCCACCAGGCTCCTCTGTCCCTGGGATTCTTCAAACAAGAACACTGGAGTGGGTTGCCATTTCCTTCTCCAATGCATGAAAGTGAAAAGTGAAAGTGAAGTCTCTCAGCCATGTCCGACTCTTAGGGACCCCATGGACTGCAGCCTACCAGGCTCCTCTGTCCATGGGATTTTCCAGGCAAGAGTACTGGAGTGGGATGTCATTGCCTTCTCCATTCTGGAGTATAAGTTGTGCTTAAAAATTGTCAGGAGCCCAGGTTATAAAGCTGGGGCTTACACACACCAGACCCCATCCATCATTTTTTAAGAAGCATCACACATTTGGGCAAAGTGGACATCAAAATGTTAAGGCAGTCTTTCTTACTTAAATGCCTCAAATATTGAAAGTAAAAGAAAAAAAAAAAAGAAAACAAGGCATCATTCACATACAAACATGTGGAAAACAAACTGTAGGAGATTTGGGTGAAGCACACAAAATAATTTGTATTTTCATTCCAAGATGTAAATTTTGCCAATTATAATACTTTATATAACTAAAATTAGGTGGATAAAACATTTTAAATGTTGCTAAAAATAGATACTTTTCCAGTAGCTATTTGCCATATTTGGAATATATACACACAATTTTATTCTCGTCTCTTTCTCGTGGATCACAAAACCTATATATCTACTAGAGATTTCAAAAGGAAATATATCAGAATATGATCAAGCTGTCTGAAAAACACAAATCAGTAATGATCTCATTAAAAAATAATTAAATCGTGGAGTTGTTCATTGTGGTCTAGAATGAAGAAATCTCAAAACTAAATGATTTTTAGCTTGAAACCCCAGTTTCCAACTAAAGCATAGCAAGACAATAGCAAAGTATTAGACTCCATATTGGCCAGAGTATTATAACATTTACCTACCTGTGCTTAAGTTTTTTTAATTATTTATTTTTTATTGAATAATAATTGCTTTACAGAATTTTGCTGTTTTCTGTTAAACCTCAACATGAATCAGCCATAGGTATACAAATATCCTCTTCCTTTTGAAACTCCCTCCCAGCTACCTCTCCATCCCACCCCTCTAGACTGATACAGAACCCCTGTTTGAGTTTCCTGAGCCATACAGCAAATTCCCATTGGCTATCNTAATAATTGCTTTACAGAATTTTGCTGTTTTCTGTTAAACCTCAACATGAATCAGCCATAGGTATACAAATATCCTCTTCCTTTTGAAACTCCCTCCCAGCTACCTCTCCATCCCACCCCTCTAGACTGATACAGAACCCCTGTTTGAGTTTCCTGAGCCATACAGCAAATTCCCATTGGCTATCTATTTTACAAATGGTAATGTAAGTTTCCATGCTACTCTTTCCATACATCTAAACTTCTCCTCCCCTCTCACCATGTCCATAAGTCTATTCTCTATGGCTGTTTCTCCATTGTTGCCCTGTAAATAAATTCTTCAGTACCATTTTTCTAGATTTCATATATATGTGTGTTAGAACACAGTATTTATCTTTCTGTTTCTGACTCACTTCATTCTGTATAATAGGTTCTAGGTTCATCCACCTCATTAGAACTGACTCAAATGTGTTCTGTTCATGGCTATATAATATTCCAATGTGTACATATACCACAACTTTTTTATCCATTCATCTGTCAATGAACATCTAGGTTGCTTCCATGTTCTAGCTATTGTAAACAGTGCTGCAATGAACAATGGGATACATGTGTCTCTTTCAATTTTGGTTTCCTCAGGGTATATGTCTAACAGTGGGATTGCTGGGTCATATGGTGGTTTTATTCCTAGTTTTTTGTTTTGTTTTGTTTTTGTTTTTTTAAGGAATCTCCAGACCATCTTCCATAGTGGCTGTGTCAATTTACATTCCCACCAACAGTGCAAGAGTGTTCCCTTTCCTCCACACCCTTTCCAGCATTTATTGTTTGCAGAATTTTTGATGATCGCCATTCTGACTGGTGTAAGGTGATATCTCATTGTAGTTTTGATTTGCCTTTCTTTTGATGTTGAG
>SJYW01050176.1:239056-252615 GCA_006410735.1 Raphicerus campestris
AAAGAGTCGGACACGACTGAGCAACTGAACTGAACTGAACTCAGTGTTAGTTCTCTAGTAGTCTAGGGTCCTAGAGTCAGTGCTCCCACTTCAAAGGCTCAGGGTTTGTTCTCTGGTCAGGAACAAAGATTCCACAAGTGATTTGTTATGGCATTAATGGAAAGTAAAACAAATATCCAAAATGAGAAACCAAAGATGATCCTCAGACAAATGGCAGTTACAAAATCAAGCAAATAATAATTAAAATAATGGAATACACACACATATATATATACACCCATGAGCAAAGTGAAAATAGTCCAGCAAAAATATAGTATATTGACCCAGCAAATAAAGGAAATCAAAAATTATATTTACCAGTTAAGGACAAAACTAACTTAAGCACAAACTGGAAAACAAAACTAAAGCAAGGTGCCAAGTGGGGAATGAAACAGTGGGGAATGTTAATTTTGTGAAAACAAAACTAACAAATATGTTGAGAGGAAAGGATAGAAAAGAGAAGAATACATATCCAAAGTTTAACAGAGGTGGATGAAGAAGATTTATATACATTAAAGATTAACTGCAAGGGGAAAAAACAGTCGGAAAGGCAAATGAAAGAATAAGTGTAGAAAAAATATAGTAAGTTTAAAAAATTAAAATTATAAAAAAAGAGAAGAAGAAAGAAAAAAGGAGGAAAAAAAAGGAAAACTCCACAGAACTGGGAAAGCCCAATGTTGAGGCAGAGGTTTATAACCACAATAGAATGTGTGACTGAATACACACACACACACACACACACACACACACACACACACACACACATATACACCCATTAGCAAAATCAAAACAGTCCAATAAAAATTAAGTAGATTGACTCAGTGAACTAAGGAAACCAAAAATTATATCTACCAGAACAAAACTAATTAAAGAACAAACTGGAAACAAAATTAAAGCAAGATGCCAATTGGGGAATAAAGCAATGAAAATAAAACTAGCAAATGTGTTCAAAGGAAAGGAGAGAAAGAAAAGAAAGAAAGAGTAGATGTGCAAAGTTAAATAGAGGTAGATAAAGAAGATTTGTATTCATTAAAGATTAACTGTAAGGGGAAAAGAACAGCAGGAAAAGCAAACAGGGAATAAATGTGATGAGAAAAAAAAAAAAAGCTCAAAAGCTAAATTGCATTTCTTAGTGCCAATAAAATCTACAACTACAGTGGAGGGTGAAGGGGGAGGAAAAAACATCCAAAAGAATCTACAGAACAAGTCAAAAAATAAGAATAATTATGTTTTTCTTGAGTTGCTGCTGTCAGAGTCCTTTCCCATGCTGGGAATCACAGTCCACCTTACCTCCCTAGGATGCCTTCCAACACTGTACTGAACTTTGGACCTGCTGTGGGTGCTGCTCAGATTCTAATCTGGTCCAGTTCCTGTGTGTTCTTGCCTCTGATGTGCACAGCTATCAGAGCTAGTGCATTTTCTTTTGTGGGAGCTCTCAATGGCCTTATATATACCATGGACATAGAGTCTGCTTAGTTGATCATATGGATTTAATCTGCAGATTGTACAGCTGGTGGGAAGCTTTTGGATCTTCTTCCTTAGCTACACTGCCCATAGGTTTCAATTGTGCTTTTATTTCCACCTCTACATGTGGGTTGATCACTGGGGTTTAGCTTCTGAGGCTGCCCTGAAGGGCTTTGGTTTGCCTCTGGGAGGGGTGGTGTGAAATTGGTGCAGCTGCTTGGGTCACAGGGTTTCTGGCAGCACCAGGTACTCTGGAGGGTGGGTGGCTAGGGCAGCAGGAAATATAGTGCTCTAGAAGGGTATGGCAACCAGTATTGGCCAATACACTCCAGTATTCTTGCCTGGAGAACCCCTTCTCTGACAGAGAAGCCTAGCAGGCCACAGTCCACAGGGTCACAAAGAGTCAGACAGGACTGAAGTGATCCTGCAAGCATAGACTCGAGAATTTTTTTCTTTTTTTGCCTGTGGCAGCTCTGCCCCAGCAAGAGTTGAGCGTGAAGGTGGTTCAGCTGCTTGGCTTGCAGGAATCCTGGCGGCGCCAAGTGTTCAGGGACACAGACTGTCTCCGTGGCTGGAGTTATGGACCTATCAGTCTTTTTTTGAGCCTCCTATAGCTAGTGATCAGAAGGCCTCTTTGGCTAGTCATTCTCCGTAGCTCCGCCAGTTCAGGCACTTAGAGGGATCCCTTGCCTGGGATCCTTCTCTGTTGTTCTATGCATCATGCNACACACACACACACACACACACACACACACACACACACACACACACATATACACCCATTAGCAAAATCAAAACAGTCCAATAAAAATTAAGTAGATTGACTCAGTGAACTAAGGAAACCAAAAATTATATCTACCAGAACAAAACTAATTAAAGAACAAACTGGAAACAAAATTAAAGCAAGATGCCAATTGGGGAATAAAGCAATGAAAATAAAACTAGCAAATGTGTTCAAAGGAAAGGAGAGAAAGAAAAGAAAGAAAGAGTAGATGTGCAAAGTTAAATAGAGGTAGATAAAGAAGATTTGTATTCATTAAAGATTAACTGTAAGGGGAAAAGAACAGCAGGAAAAGCAAACAGGGAATAAATGTGATGAGAAAAAAAAAAAAAGCTCAAAAGCTAAATTGCATTTCTTAGTGCCAATAAAATCTACAACTACAGTGGAGGGTGAAGGGGGAGGAAAAAACATCCAAAAGAATCTACAGAACAAGTCAAAAAATAAGAATAATTATGTTTTTCTTGAGTTGCTGCTGTCAGAGTCCTTTCCCATGCTGGGAATCACAGTCCACCTTACCTCCCTAGGATGCCTTCCAACACTGTACTGAACTTTGGACCTGCTGTGGGTGCTGCTCAGATTCTAATCTGGTCCAGTTCCTGTGTGTTCTTGCCTCTGATGTGCACAGCTATCAGAGCTAGTGCATTTTCTTTTGTGGGAGCTCTCAATGGCCTTATATATTCCATGGACATAGAGGTCTGCTTAGTTGATCATATGGATTTAATCTGCAGATTGTACAGCTGGTGGGAAGCTTTTGGATCTTCTTCCTTAGCTACACTGCCCATAGGTTTCAATTGTGCTTTTATTTCCACCTCTACATGTGGGTTGATCACTGGGGTTTAGCTTCTGAGGCTGCCCTGAAGGGCTTTGGTTTGCCTCTGGGAGGGGTGGTGTGAAATTGGTGCAGCTGCTTGGGTCACAGGGTTTCTGGCAGCACCAGGTACTCTGGGGGGTGGNACTGGGGTTTAGCTTCTGAGGCTGCCCTGAAGGGCTTTGGTTTGCCTCTGGGAGGGGTGGTGTGAAATTGGTGCAGCTGCTTGGGTCACAGGGTTTCTGGCAGCACCAGGTACTCTGGAGGGTGGGTGGCTAGGGCAGCAGGAAATATAGTGCTCTAGAAGGGTATGGCAACCAGTATTGGCCAATACACTCCAGTATTCTTGCCTGGAGAACCCCTTCTCTGACAGAGAAGCCTAGCAGGCCACAGTCCACAGGGTCACAAAGAGTCAGACAGGACTGAAGTGATCCTGCAAGCATAGACTCGAGAATTTTTTTCTTTTTTTGCCTGTGGCAGCTCTGCCCCATCAAGAGTTGAGCNTCTCTGACAGAGAAGCCTAGCAGGCCACAGTCCACAGGGTCACAAAGAGTCAGACAGGACTGAAGTGATCCTGCAAGCATAGACACGAGAATTTTTTTCTTTTTTTGCCTGTGGCAGCTCTGCCCCAGCAAGAGTTGAGCGTGAAGGTGGTTCAGCTGCTTGGCTTGCAGGAATCCTGGCGGCGCCAAGTGTTCAGGGACACAGACTGTCTCCGTGGCTGGAGTTATGGACCTATCAGTCTTTTTTTGAGCCTCCTATAGCTAGTGATCAGAAGGCCTCTTTGGCTAGTCATTCTCCGTAGCTCCGCCAGTTCAGGCACTTAGAGGGATCCCTTGCCTGGGATCCTTCTCTGTTGTTCTATGCATCATGCACATAGAGGGGGCCCCTGATTGGGGTACTACTCTGTAGTTTAGCACATCAGGCACTGAAAGGAGCACCCTGGGTGGGTCTTACTCTGTAGTTCAGTGCATCAGGTGTTTGATGGGCCAGACTACTGTTCAGCTGCCAACACTGGCCTGTGAAGAGAGGCTATGGTGATGGTTCCACCACCTATGTGTGACTCAGCAGTATCACCTCGCTTCCATGGCTGCCTGACTTTCCTCCACAGGCATTTCCCATCACAATCCCCTCCCTCACATCCCCTCGATCCGACTCTGCACAGTCAACAGCAGCCCTTGCACTGGGATTGCTGCACAATCCCTAAACTCCAGTTCCCAGCCTCTGCCCCTTCCAGGAGAGGAGACCTGCATTCTGGCATGGCCTGTGTATGACTGTGGCATGCATACCATCTGATTCTCACTCCATTTAGGCTGCCACAGATCAGCTGTTTCACTCTCAGCCTTAAATGTTTCTCCTCTGACTCAGACAATTGTCCCGCTGTGGGTATTGGACTCCTGCTTCAGTTCCCCCACCCAAAGAAGGCAGGTCCAGTCCTACTAACACTCCTGTTTTTCCTCCTAGTTCCTTCATCCTACCAACTTTTGTGTGGTTCTATATGTTCTTTTACCGGTCAGGTACTTCTGTCCATTCTCAGCTGGTGTTCTGCATGCATTTCTGTGTCTGAAGGTGTACTCCTGATGTATCCATGAAGAGAGATGTACTCCACATCCACCTACTCCTCTGTCATCTTGTTCTCCTATGTTTAAGTTTTAAAATTAGCATGGATCATGTTATTGGTAACAATAAGAGACTCATATCAGGCTGCCCAGATACTTTCCTGGTAACTAATGTTACACTCAGTCCTACATGAACCAAAGGAACATAGGCAAACTCAGGCTCATTTGACATGTAAAACACAGTTGAAAAGGGTGGGAGCTTGTGAAGGCATATTTATATTTAGAAGGAGCCTGGAAATGACTGATTTACCTTATTGTAGGGAAAAAAGTTCTAGCTTAGTGATTAAAATAAATATTGGGGGATTATTTTTCCTTTTATTTCCTCTTCCCCCCAATTCCCCAGATTCTCTATCCAGTCAATCTCGTCATTCTGTTATTTGCTTTAGAGAATTGCTGTAATTGTGAAAATCCAAGAGTAATTATATCCCTTTCTCTCTTTCAAGTTTTCAGTGTGTAAGTTTTAAGAAATCATAAACACACTTGACTGAGAAAAAGAAAGTTGATTATTAGTAAAATATGAATAAATGAGTAACAAACAGAAGTCAATTGTTTTTAAATATAAAATGTGATTTATAAAATTGGAGTGCATAATTGAGAAGAAGACCAGGAATTTGATACCATTTTTTGTTGGTTTGAGTTCTGCAGTTCCTAACCACAATGAATTTTAAACAAAACTGACTCAAGGTTTTCTATTTGCTAAAATGACTACCCTGTTCAAACTCATATATCAAAACACACACACACACACACACACAACATGTATGTTTAAACTTTATACCCAACAATTAGAGAATACCTATTATGGCAACCCACTCCAGGACTATTGCCTGGAAAATCCCATGGACAGAGGAGCCTGGTAGGCTACAGCCCATGGGGTCACAAAGAGTCGGACATGACTGAGCGACTTCACTTTCACTTTCACATTATTGTCTAGTCTACATGAAACATGACCACAGATTGGCCATAAATACATTCTTGACTATTTTCAAAGACTTGTCATAGACATCACACTCATGAATAAGGCTAATGTAATGGTTAATTTTGTATGTCAACCTGACTGGGTCACAGGGTACCCAGACAATTAGTGAAACATTATTCTGGGTGTGTCTGAGAGGATGTTTCTGGAAGAGACTATCATTTGAATGGGTAGATTGTCTTCCCTAGTCTATTTAGGCTTCGTCAAACAGAACAAAATGGCTGAGCCTTTTCTAGTAAAGGTGGAATCCTTTTGTCTGCTTCCANTGAATAAGGCTAATGTAATGGTTAATTTTATATGTCAACCTGACTGGGTCACAGGGTACCCAGACAATTAGTGAAACATTATTCTGGGTGTGCCTGAGAGGATGTTTCTGGAAGAGACTATCATTTGAATGGGTAGATTGTCTTCCCTAGTCTATTTAGGCTTTGTCAAACAGAACAAAATGGCTGAGCCTTTTCTAGTAAAGGTGGAATCCTTTTGTCTGCTTCTAAACTGGGACATGAATTTTTCCTGCCTTCCAACTCAAGTGAGACATCAGCTTTCCTGAGTTTTCTGTCTGCTGACTCACTTTGAAGATTTTGGAACTTGTCAACCTCCACAATCTCATGAGCTATATATACATCCTACTAGTGCTACTTATATGGAGGATCCTGGCTAATACAATTAGATATTATTAACAATAAAATATGTATATTGTTAATCTTCATATATTTAGAAAATATTTATGTAAATTCATGACTACATAATTCTTGAGTCAAATAATAAATTGCAGTGGAAACTAAAATGCTCAATCTCAATGATTCATCAATACTGTATATCAAAACTTATGAAATAACTGCAAGGAATTCCTCTCTCTTCCTGGCCATCAAAATTCATCATGATGCAAAAGCAGCAATTTTGTTTTCCATTTTAATGGCTGTATTTGAAGCACTTTAAAATAATTCCTCAATAACTGCATGTTTATTTCTTATTTCCATTGCTTGCTTTGGAAAGGACCCTACATTTTTACCTGTGCTTCCATACTACCTTTTATCTCCTGAATTGCAGCACGTATGCTACACATAAATTGTGTTCTTTATGTCTCTGTTTCTTGCTAGAACACGAGCACAATGTACCTGGAGTTAGGATTATGAATTATTCAACTTCTTTATCATGGTACACAGCACACAGTAGGAATTTTTTTAAACCTCACTGAAAGTGTTAAAACTATTTTGAAATTCTAAAAACAAACTCACTGACGTAAAAAACAAACATGATTACCAAAGGGGAAAGCAGTGGAAGAGGGATAAACTGGGAGGACTGGGATTAATATAAACACACTACTATATATAACATAGATGACCAAAAAGGGCCAACCGTATAGCACAGGGAACTATACTCAACATTACGTAACAACCTATAAAGAAAAAGAATTGATGTGCTATAACCTGAAACTGACACAACATTGTAAATCAAGTATATTCCAATAAAAATATTTGTATAAATATAATAAAAGTAAAATATTTTCAGTTGTTTGGGAGAGGTGGGAAAAGTACGATCTTATGGGATATGATTAACTTAATACCAATCTATGGACTTACTTGGTTATATTTCAAAAGAAAATGGTTGAACATTAATGAACTGATAAATATCCAAGTTAAGATGTTACAGAAAAGGATTAAGTGTAAATAAAACAGAGAGGGTATGATATTAAAGATTAAGAATAGAAACTAAAATTCTAGAAGCAAATATAAAGTAAAAAAACATTTCATACTGAAAGGAATAATATCATAGACAAAACTCTGTAAATCTGATGAAGAAAACAGAAGAGAAGTAATCAATAAAAGATATAAAAGAAACAAAAGAGAACACAGAGCAGCATGGAATGCAAAGATAATAAACTAAGATTAACAATTCCAGCAAGTTTAGAAAACTCAGCTGTAGCCACAGGAATGGAAAAAAGTCCGTTTTCATTCCAATCTCAGAGAAAGGCAGTGCTGAAGAATGCTCAAACTGCCTTACAATTGCAATCATTTCACATGCTAGCAAGAAAATACTCAAAATTCTTCATGGAGGTTTCAACAGTATGTGAACTGAAAGCTTTCATATGTACAAACTGGATTTAGAAAAGACCAGATTTCAAATTGCCAACATCCGTTGGATCATAAGAAAAGGAAGAGAATTCCAGAAATCATTTACTTCTGCTTCATTGACTATATAATACCTTTGACTGTCTGGATCACAGCAAACTGTAGAAAATTATGAAAGATATAGGAATACCAGATCACCTGACCTGCTTCCTGAGATATCTGTATGCAGAACAAGGAGCAACAGTTAGAACCAGACATGGAACAATGGACTGGTTCCAAATTGAGAAAGGAGCACATCAAGACTGTATATTGTAACTGTTTATTTAACTTATATTCAGAGTACATCATGCAAAATGCCAGGCTGGATGAAGCACAAGCTGGAATCAAGATTGCTGGGAGAAATATCAACAACTTCAGATATACAGATGAAACCACACTAATGGCAGAAAGTGAAGAGGAACTAAAGAACCTCTTGATGAGGGTGAAAGACAAGAGTGAAAAAGCTGGCTTAAAACCCAACATTCAAAAAAGAAGATCATGGCATCTGGTCATATCTCTTCATGGCAAATAGATGGGGAAACAATGGAAACAGTGACAGTCTTTATTTTCTTGGGCTCCAAAATCACTGTGGATAGGGACTGCAGCCATGAAATTAAAAGACACTTGCTCTTTGGAAGAAAAGCTATGACAAACATAGACAGAGTATTCAAAAGTAGAGACATTATTTTGTCAGCAAAGGTTAGTATAGTCAAAGCTATGGTTTGTCCAGTAGTCATATACAGATGTGAGAGTTGGACCAAAAAAAAAAAAGCTGAGTGCCAAAGAACTGATGCCTTCAAACTGTGGTGCTGGAGAAGACTCTTGAGAGTCCCTTGGCCTGCAAAGAGATCCAACCAGTTAATCCTAAAGGAAATCAACCCTGAATATTCATTCTAAGGACTGATGCTGAAGCTCCAATAATGTGGCCACCTGATGTGAAGAACTGACTTATTGGCAAAGACCCTGATGCTGGGCAGGAGAAGGGGATGACAGAGGATGAGATGGTTGGATGGCATCATTGGCTCAATGGATGTGAGTTTGAGCAAACTCCAGGAAATAGTGAAGGACAGAGAAGCTTGGCATGCTGCAGTTCATGGTGTTGCAAACAGCTGGACATGACTAAGCGACTTAATAGCAACAATATTCTGATAACTCATTTGAATATTTACATGCAATAAGCAGAGTCTTATCAAGCTGAAACAGAAAGTATGACTTAATACTGAGTAGTCTTCCAGTAATTACAGAAGCAATAGTTAAGTATACTCACACACTACACATAAATATATCCTTCAGCGTTTCTCTGAAATTAGTCTCAAGGAACTGATGAAATTAACCATCAAGGATTTGAATAACCACAGTTTCTTTAAGAGGTGATCCTGAGGAACATATGAGATGATGGGGGAAATGTAAGGCAGAGAAAGAATGCCTAATAAAAGCTAAATTGAGTTTCAATACCACTGAAGACTAACAAGATGCACATACATGGCATCTTAACTCCCTAAGAGAAAAGTAAGCAAAATATTTGTCCACTGGTTTCCATCTCTTAAAGATTAAAGGATACTGTTGCAGCATCAAGCTTGAGAGTGGCAAGAATAAGAGGAATGACGAAAAGATGGGGGAAGGGGATTAAGGGAAGGGCAGCAACCTTATAGAGCACTGCCATCCAGTAATGACTTGGCTTTTAGTCTATATTAAATGTAAAACCATTAGAGGGTTGTAATATTATCTGGCTGTGCTATTGAGGAAGAGCAAAAGTAGCAGCAATAAACTGCTAGGATGTTATTAAAGTAATCCCCAAAAGAAATAAAGACATCTTAGACTAGGTTAGTACTGGGCAATTAGTGCGATGAAGTCAGATTCTGGATATTTTGCTTATGGTGAAGACTTTTTCTATTCTAAATTATAATGAAAGTCCTTAACATTACTTAAGACAAGAAAAATAATAAAGGTATGGAATTGGAAAGTAAATAAAAGTCATCTTATGTGATGACTTAACTATCTTGCTAGCACAGAAAGCTCAAAATACTCTAGAATCTAATTATTAGAAATAACCATAGAGTTTGGCAAGGTAGATAGCTAGGAGATTGATATTTTAAAAATCAATTGCATTTCAATAATGTTAGCAACACAAATGACTCATAATGATTTTAAAATGGGCTTTCTTTGTGGCTCAGATGGTAAAGTGTCTGCCTGAAATGCAAGAGATCCAGGTCGATCCCTGGGTTGGAAAGATTACCTGGAGAAGAGAATGACTACCTACTTCAGTTTTTTTTCCCTGGATGATGCTATGGACAGAGAAGACTACAGTCCTTGGGGCTGCAACGATTTGCACAAAATACATCTTATATATTAGCAGCTGAAGAGATACCTAGGAATATATCCAATAGAAGATGTGTAAGACCTGTACAAATAAGTCATAACATATATTGACAAAGACATACATAGAGATAAAATTTGCAGTCATGGGCAGGATATTCAATGAGGATAAAGATGTACATTTAAACCAAGTGAATCTCAAAGTCAAATCAAATTTTAGCAGAAATTTGAAATACAGATCACACAATTTGTGTGTAAATATAAAGGAGCAAGAATAATTGGGCCAAAGAACAATAAAGTGAAGTAACTTCTCCTTCTAGATATCAAAATCCATTACAAAGCTATAGTATTTGGGCATGTGACATTTGTGCCAAGAGATAAAAGTTTAAGCAGTTTAACAGTTTAGAGTGACTAGAACTTGGGATGTATGAAGAACATAGCATACTGGATTATGGGGAAAAGGTGAAGGAGAAGGAGGAGAAAAAGAGACATTAACAAATGATGTCAACACAATTGGTGAATCCGTCTTGGGAAAAAAATATTCCTACTTCATACTCACATAGAATCAATATCAGATGGATGGAAGAACTAAATGTGCAAAATAAAACACAGACCTTTATAAGTAAAAGTATTAAATAATAGCTTTCTTATTTGAAGTAAGGGAATAATGTTTTAAATATGACTCACATAAATAAAGCTATAAATTTGATTACTTAAATTATGCCAGTTCATCAAAAGTATAAAGTGAAAAAATAAGCCACAAAGAGGGAGTAGATACTTGTAATACATGTAGCTGACAAAAATTTGCTAGCCAGTAAAAAGAAAGCTCACATATCATAAGAAAAAATATAATAGGTCCCTTTTTAAATTTGTTTATTTTTAATTGGAGGATAATTGCTTTTCAATATTATGTTGGTTTCTCCCATGTATCAACATGAATCAACCATAGGTATACATAAATTCCCTCCCTTTTGAAACTTCCCCCCATGTCCCATCCAATCCCACCCCTCTAGGTTGTCACAAAGAAATAGGTCTCGTTTTATATTCACTTGCTTGACAAAGTTTTAAAAGTCTGCAAGTGGAGAGATGAGGATCAATGGAAATACACATTACTCAATCTAACGTGATATCTTCTGGAAAAAGGAAACATTCATATACACCACTACTTAACAACTTGATCTCAAGGAGCATTCCAAGAAACTCATTCACATGTATACTAGGACACATGTAAAAGAAGGATTGTAGAGGTATAAAAAGTAAATGTCCAGAAATAAGAGCACAAATTAAAAATTAGAATATTTTAATATATGGGGCATATTATAGAACAAAGAAAATGAATAAGCTACAGCTACATTCAACAGCATGGATGAATCATTAAAGCATACTGTGGGGTTTGAAAATAAATTTTAGAAAACTAAAATAATATGCAAGTATGGTAAATTTCTGTGAAGTTAAAAACTAAGCAAAACAAAACAGTACTTCACTCAAGGTCTACTGATTTAAATGCTTATTTGATCCAAAAACTACCTTCACAGAAACATGTAGAATGAAATATCTATGTTCTACGGCTGAGTCAGGTTGACACAAAATTGATTACCACAATAAGCCTTCCCAGTATTGCTTTGTATATAATATTATCACATATTCTATGAAAAAATGCAAATAATAGGGAAAATGTGTTGGAGATTAAGCTGAGGGAATCAGTTATGGTTGAAAAGAAAGTGGAAAGGATGAAAGGGGATGCTACAGCTTGAAGAACTTTTAATGAGTTGTACGTCTCTCTGAGCTACAAAAAAAGATGTTATACGGAATATTAATCTTACTCATAAATTTTAAACATCCAATATTTCCAACCAGCCACTTAAAGTGAGTTACTGTGTGCAATTTACTCTCAGTGCTCTGCTTCCCATGGCTAAAAGGAGAAAAATAACAGCACTTATCTTTAGATTATTTTCACAATCATATAAGGTAACATGTATATGCAAAGGTTGAAGAACAGTGAACAGATAGTGAATGTAAAATGCTAATGTATATGATAAATGCAAAATGTTGCCATTAACATTAGTAAGATCAGTATTTATATTTGCAATCATATTTGTATTATTAATGCTTTGTTGCTATTAAATAGAGGTATGAACATGATATACTTTCTTCATAAATGCAAATATAAATTTTCAAATAAAGGAGAAGAGACAAGGCTATGTTTGACTTCCTGCTCAACCTGGTAGAATCATTCCTACCAGAAAGCATCTTTGTGTCCAGTTCAGTTAAGTTCAGTCACTCAGTCGTATCTGATACTTTGCGACTCCATGGACTGCAGCATGCCAGGCTTCCCTGTCCATCACCAACTCCCAGACCTTGCTCAAACTTATGTCCATCGAGTCAGTGATACCTGTCTCTGCTTTTTAATATACTGTCTAAGTCTGTCTCTTATACACATCTAGGTCTACTGATTTAAATGCTTATTTGATCCAAAAACTACCTTCACAGAAACATGTAGAATGAAATATCTATGTTCTACGGCTGAGTCAGGTTGACACAAAATTGATTACCACAATAAGCCTTCCCAGTATTGCTTTGTATATAATATTATCACATATTCTATGAAAAAATGCAAATAATAGGGAAAATGTGTTGGAGATTAAGCTGAGGGAATCAGTTATGGTTGAAAAGAAAGTGGAAAGGATGAAAGGGGATGCTACAGCTTGAAGAACTTTTAATGAGTTGTACGTCTCTCTGAGCTACAAAAAAAGATGTTATACGGAATATTAATCTTACTCATAAATTTTAAACATCCAATATTTCCAACCAGCCACTTAAAGTGAGTTACTGTGTGCAATTTACTCTCAGTGCTCTGCTTCCCATGGCTAAAAGGAGAAAAATAACAGCACTTATCTTTAGATTATTTTCACAATCATATAAGGTAACATGTATATGCAAAGGTTGAAGAACAGTGAACAGATAGTGAATGTAAAATGCTAATGTATATGATAAATGCAAAATGTTGCCATTAACATTAGTAAGATCAGTATTTATATTTGCAATCATATTTGTATTATTAATGCTTTGTTGCTATTAAATAGAGGTATGAACATGATATACTTTCTTCATAAATGCAAATATAAATTTTCAAATAAAGGAGAAGAGACAAGGCTATGTTTGACTTCCTGCTCAACCTGGTAGAATCATTCCTACCAGAAAGCATCTTTGTGTCCAGTTCAGTTAAGTTCAGTCACTCAGTCGTATCTGATACTTTGCGACTCCATGGACTGCAGCATGCCAGGCTTCCCTGTCCATCACCAACTCCCAGACCTTGCTCAAACTTATGTCCATCGAGTCAGTGATACCTGTCTCTGCTTTTTAATATACTGTCTAAGTTTGTCACAGCTTTTCTTCCCAGGAGGAAGCGTCTTTTAATTTCTTGGCTGCAGTCACCATCTTCAGT
>SJYW01050176.1:252621-271499 GCA_006410735.1 Raphicerus campestris
TGAATCAACCATAGGTATACATAAATTCCCTCCCTTTTGAAACTTCCCCCCATGTCCCATCCAATCCCACCCCTCTAGGTTGTCACAAAGAAATAGGTCTCGTTTTATATTCACTTGCTTGACAAAGTTTTAAAAGTCTGCAAGTGGAGAGATGAGGATCAATGGAAATACACATTACTCAATCTAACGTGATATCTTCTGGAAAAAGGAAACATTCATATACACCACTACTTAACAACTTGATCTCAAGGAGCATTCCAAGAAACTCATTCACATGTATACTAGGACACATGTAAAAGAAGGATTGTAGAGGTATAAAAAGTAAATGTCCAGAAATAAGAGCACAAATTAAAAATTAGAATATTTTAATATATGGGGCATATTATAGAACAAAGAAAATGAATAAGCTACAGCTACATTCAACAGCATGGATGAATCATTAAAGCATACTGTGGGGTTTGAAAATAAATTTTAGAAAACTAAAATAATATGTAAGTATGGTAAATTTCTGTGAAGTTAAAAACTAAGCAAAACAAAACAGTACTTCACTCAAGGTCTACTGATTTAAATGCTTATTTGATCCAAAAACTACCTTCACAGAAACATGTAGAATGAAATATCTATGTTCTACGGCTGAGTCAGGTTGACACAAAATTGATTACCACAATAAGCCTTCCCAGTATTGCTTTGTATATAATATTATCACATATTCTATGAAAAAATGCAAATAATAGGGAAAATGTGTTGGAGATTAAGCTGAGGGAATCAGTTATGGTTGAAAAGAAAGTGGAAAGGATGAAAGGGGATGCTACAGCTTGAAGAACTTTTAATGAGTTGTACATCTCTCTGAGCTACAAAAAAAGATGTTATATAGAATATTAATCTTACTCATAAATTTTAAACATCCAATATTTCCAACCAGCCACTTAAAGTGAGTTACTGTGTGCAATTTACTCTCAGTGCTCTGCTTCCCATGGCTAAAAGGAGAAAAATAACAGCACTTATCTTTAGATTATTTTCACAATCATATAAGGTAACATGTATATGCAAAGGTTGAAGAACAGTGAACAGATAGTGAATGTAAAATGCTAATGTATATGATAAATGCAAAATGTTGCCATTAACATTAGTAAGATCAGTATTTATATTTGCAATCATATTTGTATTATTAATGCTTTGTTGCTATTAAATAGAGGTATGAAGATGATATACTTTCTTCATAAATGCAAATATAAATCTTCAAATAAAGGAGAAGAGACAAGGCTATGTTTGACTTCCTGCTCAACCTGGTAGAATCATTCCTACCAGAAAGCATCTTTGTGTCCAGTTCAGTTAAGTTCAGTCACTCAGTCGTATCTGATACTTTGCGACTCCATGGACTGCAGCATGCCAGGCTTCCCTGTCCATCACCAACTCCCAGACCTTGCTCAAACTTATGTCCATCGAGTCAGTGATACCTGTCTCTGCTTTTTAATATACTGTCTAAGTTTGTCACAGCTTTTCTTCCCAGGAGGAAGCGTCTTTTAATTTCTTGGCTGCAGTCACCATCTTCAGTGATTTTGCAACCTAAGGAAATAGTTTGTCACTGTTTCCAATGTTTCCCCATCTATTTGCCATGAAGATATATGACCAGATGCCATGATTTTCATTTTTTGAATGTTGAGTTTTTTCACTTTCATCAAGAGGGTCTTCCATTCTTTATGGCATTCTACCATAAAGGTAGAGTCATCTGCACATATGAGGTTGTTGATATTTCTCCCAACAATCTTGATTCCAGCTTGTGCTTCATCTAGCACGGCCTTTCACATGAAGTACTCTGCATATAAGTTAAATAAGCAGGGTGACAATATACAGCCTTGACGTACTCCTTTCCAAATTTGGAACTAGTCCATTGTCCCATGTTCAGTTCTAACTGTTGCTACTTGACCTGCATACAGATTTCTCAGGAGGCAAGTCAGGTGGTCTGGTATTCCCATCTCTTTCAGAATTTTCCACAAGTTGTTGTGTTCCACACAGTCAAAGGCTTTGGCATCGTCAATAAAACAGAAGTAGATGTTTTTCTGGAACTCTCTTGCTTTTCCTATGAGCAGTGGTTGCTGGCAATTTGATCTCCGGTTCCTCTGCCTTTTCTAAATATAGCTTGAATATATGGAAGTTCTTGGTTCTCCCACTGTTGAAGCTTCACTTGGAGAATTTTCAGCATTACTTTGCTAGCCTGTGAAATGAGTTCAATTGTGTGGTACTTTGAGCATTGGCATTGCCTTTCTTTGGGACTGGAATGAAAACTGACTTTTTCCAGTCCTGTGGCCACTGCTGAGTTTTCCAAATATGCTGGCATATTGAGTGCAACACTTTGTGTCCAAAACGTGCTAAAGGACAAGGGAAAAGCCATCTTAACGTATTTTATGCTTGTCTGCTGTCTGGCTAAATAAGTCAATAAGTTATAGCTGATATGCAGGTGGTCTCTTCCCACCATTCAGTAACCCAGCCAACAGAAATTATATATGTAAACCATTTTTAACATATTTTTTATATTCCCTCATTTTATAAAGGAAAAGCAGTTTTTAAAGCTGTGGCAGAGTACCTTAAGGATTGAAAGAAAGAAAGAAAATGAAGTCGCTCAGTCATGTCCGGACTCTTTTGCTGGGTTGCCATTTCCTTCTCCAGGAGATTTTCCCGACCCAGGGATTGAACTCGGGTCTCCCGCATTGCGGGCAGACACTTTACCATCTGAGCCACCAGGGAAGTCCCTAAGGATATATCTCTGTATTTCATAAAAATCTGGGATTCACTGTTCAGTGATAATTTTTAAGCTATTATTTGCAAATATGTATTTATATACAATTGCAGATAAAGAACTCATCTTGATGTCCCCAGTTCTTGGAAAGAACATTGATCATTTACAGTAAAATAATCTCTAAACATATAATATACTATGTCAAATCACAATTTCTTCAGAAGAACCACCAGCCTCAGAAAAAGTAGCCCTAATTCTTTGGAGGAGCAGTATGAGACTAGCTCCCTCTTTCCTAAAACTTTGGTATAAAATTCCTAACTGCTGCATGATGAGTAATTCAGTCATTTTCTATATTAATAAATGGTGCTGCTTGTGTGATCCTCTTTTGCTTTCAGAAATTATTTTGAAACCCCCAAAAGTGTCCCTTCAGTGGCCCACTTGATATTTTCCCTCTATAATGACACAGAGAATAATTAAGTTGTTGAGAGAAGATTCATAATGAAACAACAAAACACAAAACAATTAAGAAGAATATTATATGTTCGTTTTATATCCCTTCATTAGTATTTAAAGGTCAGAAAAACATTTATAATTTGGGGAAAAAATAATAAAACATAAATGTTAATTTCATCTTGGCTTCACTTGGAAAAAAATATCAACATTGTTCTGAAATGTAAACCCAAAAGCAATTTAAAAGAAGCAACAATCTTTAGGATTAATGCATGTCATATTATTCATTTGTAGTTTTCAAAATATCAGAATTGACAGAGTAGTCATAATGTTGTTAAACTTACCATTGTGGTACGTTTTAATGCTTAGTCTTAAGTCGTCAAACCTAACTTCAAGTATTATCTAGAATTGAGGTATCTGGATCTTTTACATGGCTAGTAGGATTGCATTCTATACAGTAACCCTTTATTGTCTTACTCTGGTAAGGCCATACTATCTAGGATTATCTAGTTAATCAGAAGACTTAAAAGCTCTATTCAGGGTGGAAGTTCTTGGTTAGGTCAGGAAAACAATAATTCCATTATCGATTTTGAAGTTCATCCTCTCATACTATTGGCTTATTATCTTTTATAAGGATCAAAATCTGCATTTCTTTTCACTTGGGGAGATTTATTAAAGATCCATTTTGATTAATGCTGCTAGATATTAAATGCCAAGTTTAAAATGGCCTATTCCACAGAGCAAGTTCTTCTATTCCCACATGAATACATATTCCTATACATAAGAGTAAAATTCTAGAGAAATTTCATAACATCACCTTTATATGTTGTTTTTCTTTAATTTATCACCTTTCATTTATCAATAATATTTCCACTACTATATATGATATAAAAATCATTTGACCAAAAACAAATCACAGACTACTACCATGGGAAAAAAAAATAAACATTCCAAAGATTAGCACAATCATGATAAATTTTATTAACTCACATTCCCTTGGAATTTTCAATAACTTAGAAGAGATTTAAGCTGGAGTTTACCTAAGTTTATCTATCCAATCCTTTTCAAATTCTATAAAGATATATATAGACAAAGTAGCTAGGAATTTATTTTTAAAAAGCAAGTCAAAGACCTATTTTCAAGAGCTTTTCAACAATTGACATAAAGAAATATACTAACAGTTCAGTTCAGCCATTCATTTCTGTCTAACTCTTTGAGACCCCATGTACTGCAGCACACCAGTACTCCCTGTTTATCATCAGCTTCCGGACTTTACTCAAACTCATGTCTGTTGAGTCAGTGATGCCATCCAACCATTTCAACCTCTATCATACTCTTCGTCTCCTGCCCTCAATTTTTCCCAGCATCAGGGTCTTTTCAAATGAGTCAGTTCTTCACATCAGGTGGCCAAAATATTAGACCTTCAGCTTCAGCATCAAACCTTCCAAAAATAATCAGGACTGATTCCCTTTAGGATGGACTTGTTGGATCTTCTTGCAGTCCAAGGGACTCAAGGGTCTTCTCCAACACCACAGTTTAAAAGCATCAATTCTTCTGCACTCTACTTTCTTTAGTCCATCTCTTACATCATACACAACTACTGGAAAAACCATAGCTTTGACTAGATGGAACTTTGATGGCAAAGTAATGTCTCTGCTTTAATAAGCTGTCTAGGTTGGTCATAACTTTTCTTCCAAGGAGCAAGCATATTTTAATTTCATGGCAGCAGTCACCATCTGCAGTGATTTTGGAGTGCCCCCAAAATAAGTCTTTCACTGTTTCCATTGTTTCCCCATNAACTTCAAGTATTATCTAGAATTGAGGTATCTGGATCTTTTACATGGCTAGTAGGATTGCATTCTATACAGTAACCCTTTATTGTCTTACTCTGGTAAGGCCATACTATCTAGGATTATCTAGTTAATCAGAAGACTTAAAAGCTCTATTCAGGGTGGAAGTTCTTGGTTAGGTCAGGAAAACAATAATTCCATTATCGATTTTGAAGTTCATCCTCTCATACTATTGGCTTATTATCTTTTATAAGGATCAAAATCTGCATTTCTTTTCACTTGGGGAGATTTATTAAAGATCCATTTTGATTAATGCTGCTAGATATTAAATGCCAAGTTTAAAATGGCCTATTCCACAGAGCAAGTTCTTCTATTCCCACATGAATACATATTCCTATACATAAGAGTAAAATTCTAGAGAAATTTCATAACATCACCTTTATATGTTGTTTTTCTTTAATTTATCACCTTTCATTTATCAATAATATTTCCACTACTATATATGATATAAAAATCATTTGACCAAAAACAAATCACAGACTACTACCATGGGAAAAAAAAATAAACATTCCAAAGATTAGCACAATCATGATAAATTTTATTAACTCACATTCCCTTGGAATTTTCAATAACTTAGAAGAGATTTAAGCTGGAGTTTACCTAAGTTTATCTATCCAATCCTTTTCAAATTCTATAAAGATATATATAGACAAAGTAGCTAGGAATTTATTTTTAAAAAGCAAGTCAAAGACCTATTTTCAAGAGCTTTTCAACAATTGACATAAAGAAATATACTAACAGTTCAGTTCAGCCATTCATTTCTGTCTAACTCTTTGAGACCCCATGTACTGCAGCACACCAGTACTCCCTGTTTATCATCAGCTTCCGGACTTTACTCAAACTCATGTCTGTTGAGTCAGTGATGCCATCCAACCATTTCAACCTCTATCATACTCTTCGTCTCCTGCCCTCAATTTTTCCCAGCATCAGGGTCTTTTCAAATGAGTCAGTTCTTCACATCAGGTGGCCAAAATATTAGACCTTCAGCTTCAGCATCAAACCTTCCAAAAATAATCAGGACTGATTCCCTTTAGGATGGACTTGTTGGATCTTCTTGCAGTCCAAGGGACTCAAGGGTCTTCTCCAACACCACAGTTTAAAAGCATCAATTCTTCTGCACTCTACTTTCTTTAGTCCATCTCTTACATCATACACAACTACTGGAAAAACCATAGCTTTGACTAGATGGAACTTTGATGGCAAAGTAATGTCTCTGCTTTAATAAGCTGTCTAGGTTGGTCATAACTTTTCTTCCAAGGAGCAAGCATATTTTAATTTCATGGCAGCAGTCACCATCTGCAGTGATTTTGGAGTGCCCCCAAAATAAGTCTTTCACTGTTTCCATTGTTTCCCCATCTATTTGCCATGAAGTGATGGGACCAGATGCCATGATCTTAGTTTTCTGAATGTTGAGTTTTAAGCCAATTGTTTCACTCTCTTCTTTCACTTTCCTCAAAAGGCTAATAGAATTTTTTGCTTTCTGCCATAAGAGTGATGTCATCTGCCTATTGAAGTATTTCTCCTAGCTATCATGATTCCAGCATAGTATTTCCTTAATTATTCATAAAAGAAAGTTCTCCACTGGTTTGTACTCAGAAAAAGATTTAAGCTCATCAATTTTTTCTTTCACTTCTGTTTGGGGAATTTTATGAATCCAAAGTTAACACAGAAGAACTATACAAAAAAGATCTTCATGACCTGGATAACCACGATGGTGTGATCACTCACTTAGAACCAGACATCCTGGAATGAGAAATCAAGCAGGCCTTAGGAAGCACCACTATGAACAAGGCTAGTGGAGGTGATGGAATTTCAGCTGAGCTATATCAAATCCTAAAAGATGATGCTGTGAAAGTGCTGCACTCAATATGCCAGCAAACTTGGAAAACTCAGCAGTAGCCACAGGACTGGAAAGGTCAGTTTTCATTCCAATCCCAAAGAAAGGCAATGCCAAAAACTGCTCAAACTATAATAGAATTGCATTCATCTCACACACTAACAAAGTAATGCTCAAAATTCTCGAAGCCAGGCTTTCAGAGTACGTGAACTGTAAACATCTAGATGCCCAAGCTGGATTTAGAAAAGGCAGAGAGGAAACAGAGATCAAATTGCCAACCTCTGTTGGATCATCAAAAAAGCAAGAGATTTCCAGAAAAACATCAACTTATGCTTTATTGACTATGCCAAAGACTTTGACTGTGTGGATCACAAAAAAACTGTGGAAAATTCCGAAAGAGATTGGAATACCAAACCACCTGACCTGCCTCTTAAGAACCTATATGCAGGTCAAGTGACAACAGTTAGAACTGGACATGGAACAACAGACTGTTTCCATATTAGGAAAAGAGTACATCAAGGCTATATATTGTCACCCTCCTTATTTAACTTTTATGTGGAGTATATCATGAGAAATGTCAGACGGGAGTAAACACAAGCTGGAATCAAGATTCTGGGAGAAATATCAGTAACCTCAGATATGCATATGACACCACACTTAGGGCAGAAAAGAGAAGATGAACTGAAGAGCTGCTTGATTAAAGTGAAAGAAGAGAGTGAAAAACTTGGCTTAAAATTCAACATTCAGAAAACTAAGATCATGGCATCTGCTCCAATCACTTCATTGTAAACAGATGGGGAAACAACGGAAACAGTGAGAGATTTTTTCTGCGGGGCTCAAAAATCACTGCAGATGGTGACTGCAGCCATGAAATTAAAAGATGCTTGCTTCTTGGAAGAAAAGTTATGATCAACCTAGATAGCATATTCAAAAGCAGAGACATTACTTTGCCAACAAAGGTCCATCTAGTCAAAGCTGATTTTTCCAGTAGTCTTGTATGGCTGTGACAGTTGGACCATGAAAAAAGCTGAGCACAGAATTAATGCTTTTGAACTGTGGTGTTGGAGAAGACTCTTGAGAGTCCCTTAGACAGCAATTCCTTAAAATCCCTCTCTCTGCTGGGAATATTGTCAGTTTATTCAAATATATCAGTTCAGTTCAGTTCAGTTCAGTTCAGTTGCTCAGTTGTGTCTGACTCTTTGCGACCCCATGAATTATAGCATGCCAGGCCTCCCTGTCCATCACCAATTCCCGGAGTTCAATCAGAGTCATGTCCATCGAGTCAGTGATGCCATCCAGCCATCTCATCCTCAGTCGTCCCCTTCTCCTCCTGTCCCTAACCCCTCCCAGCATCAGAGTCTTTTCCAATAAGTCAACTCTTCGCATGAGGTGGCCAAAGTACTGGAATTTTTCAGCTTTAGCATTATTCCCTCCAAAGAAATCCCAAGGCTGATCTCCTTCAAAATGGACTGGTTGGATCTCCTTGCAGTCCAAGGGACTCTCAAGAGTCTTCTCCAACACCACAGTTCAAAAGCATCAACTCTTTGGTGCTCAGCTTTCTTCACAGTCCAACTCCCACATCCATACATGACCACTGGAAAAACCATAGCCCCATAGCCTTGTCTAGACAGACCTTCGTAGGCAAAGTAATGTCTCTGCTTTTTAATATGCTATCTAGGTTGGTCATAACTTTTCTTCCAAGGAGTAAGCGTCTTCTAATTTCATGGCTGCAGTGACCATCTGCAGTGATTTTGGAGCCCCCCAAAATAAAGCCTGACACTGTTTCCACTGTTTTCCCATCTATTTCCCATGCAGTGATGGGACCGGATGCCATGATCTTCGTTTTCTTAATGTTGAGCTTTAAGCCAACTTTTTCACTCTCCACTTTCACTTTCATCAAGAGGCTTTTTAGTTCCGCTTCACTTTAGAAAATATGAATCCTTTGTTCTATAAACCTGGCCTAATCTTCTACTGCAGCCCACTTAACATAAAAGAAAACTTACTTCTACCAAACAATAGTATTTTCAGTCTCTTCTGATTTTTATAGCTCTGGTTTTAAACTTCAAAGCCCAAATCCCCACAGAATAGTTTTTAAGGAATTTGGTGTGGTTTTTTGGTGTTGTTTTGTCTTGTTTTGCCCTGCTCTCACTTTTTAGAAAGATGCTTCATTTTTATATCCTTGCTTCTTACTCTTTTCTTCCTCACAGTGGATTGTTGGTATATTAGGAGGCTACCAGTGTTCGCATGACATCAGAGGGAAAGAGTACTGGCACGCCTTGTTTCATTTGGCTCCTCTGGTCTCTGAGGAGATTTCTTATCTGTCTGGCTGCTGCCCTTCTGCCAGAATCCCCTGCTGTAATTCACAGCAGAACTGGCAAAGCTCTGACTTACATGGCCTCAACCTCAGCCCTTGCTAGTTCTACGAATTTCCTTGAATGTCTTCTAGATCTTCCAGAGCCTGGATTAGTCAATGTACTGCTAATTTCTAACCACTTAGTGGTGTCATATCACCTCAGAAGTCCCCACTGGGAGTAGAGTTATGTAAGAATACTGAAGTGGGGATTCAATCCACACCTCATAGATACTATAAGCAATCTGGGAAAGTTTAAAACACATCTCTTCTTCAGGCTAACAATGCTGAATTCCAAAGTTCAGTTTTTCAGGGACTTCTGAGAGGCAGTCTCTTTCCAGAGTTCCAGAAATGAATCTAGGCAAGTGTCTAGCCTCGGCAATTCCTGCAACTTACAGATCTCCTTCTATTCAAGAGAAAGTCTGAAAATGGGAGAACGGAACCCAGATTCTTCACTCCATTATTCAAGTGCTTTTCTCTACCTTTATCTCTCAAAATTCCTTGGGACTAAAAATAATTGGCTCTGAGCTATCTATCTACTGCTTTTCATCATATCTTCTTCACATGGGTACCAAGCTACAGAATTATCCATGAAGGTAGCAGGCATGCCTCCTATTCTTAGGGAAAATTTTCCATAGTTTCCATCATGTTCCACTGATGTCTGGGACCTATATGCTAAAAAATAGCCACTCTAAGTTCTTCTTTCAAATCTATTTTTTTGTGGAAAATTCTTTCCTGGTTTTCAGAAATTAAGTGTTAATTCTATCTTAAACCTTGCTTACCTGCTATAAAATTTCTAATTTCATCAACTCTGCCTCTGAAACCAACAGAACCTTCAGTTTAGCTAAATAGAAGTCCTTTTAAACAAAAAGTTAAAAGAGGAAATCGTAATAACATAATCAAAATTCACCACAGATATAGGAAATCACCATAAGATTGGAGAAAGAAGTTTCACTACAGACAAATGGCCTATTTTTTTCATCTTTGATTGACATTAACTAGTTTACAAATTTAGAGAAATAAGAGTTAACCTTATTGTTAACTTTTGTCACTGGAGGAAAATAAATGCTGTATTACTTAATTACCACATTAAATGCTATAACAAGACATTTAACCTTCTTGTGGCATTGAGAAGTTTACTCATATGATTGGTTCAGACTATATCACTGCAATGCATATATTGTATACCTTAGAAAGTCTACCTTCTTTAATTTAAAGCAAAGGTAATATTTCCATATATGTGGAAGACTTTAAGGCATTCAAGACCACAACTGCAGACAGAAACAGATAGAAAAGATCATGTGGGGCACGTCTTTGCTAATATAGTCTTGGATTGCAACTAAATCCTAGCTTTGAGTTTAATTTAAATGCTTATACACTAAAACATGTTGTTTTTTGAAGACTTTTCTTATATATGTAGTGTTCATTCAGCTTTCCTGACAGAAAATGTAAGAAAGAAAATTTTCTCTACATTTCCAAAGCTTTAAGTGTAAGAGTAAAATAGAAGTTCAGCATTTTCCTAATTTGTTTTTAATTCTTTCCTGTTATTTATTATGTAGGACACTGGACACTCCCTAGAGAGCTAGAATTCTGCACCACAGAGTATTCAACACTGACATTTATTCATTTAAGTCTATATTTCTGAAGTTGTTGTGTCTAATATTATTACCAGGAAGTTCTCACAGTCTTAGAGAGTTTGCTAAATAGAAATTCCACTGTGTGAGCTTGCAGCTTCAGAGAATTCTTTCTATGGAGAAATGTCAGTAACAACTTAATTTCCTCCTGTTGTGCAAGTATCTCTTATAAAAAAAAATATTCCTAATAATCACATCACATTTTAGAATGCTGCCTTTGGTTTATACAGACTGAGGTGCTAAGTGACAGAAAGAGCAAAGGGAATTGGAAAAAAAAATTGTATGATAAGGAGAGCTCAGTGACTGCTATCTGTGTATAAAAATGGAAATTGTGCAGATTAACCAATCTGATGTCATTCCTATTAGTCTCATTTATTAAAGCTATAGCAAACTGTTTACCCTGCTGGTTGCCCCTTGTAAGAGTGACTCTGATCTCATGAATGTCAGCACTTGCCCTCCAGGTTTACTCAGCTTTCAGCATAGATACCTTTCTTGTCCAGCAAAGAAAAGAAGAAAGAGGAAGGGAAAAAAGCATCCAGTGGGAGATTACAACATCCTCCACAGGGGATCCCTCCTGAGATCTGCTGACTATAAGAACATGTTAAGAAGGAGCTCAGTGTGTCATAATCCATTCTGAATGTGACCAGAACCTTCTGTGCAAGGTGAGCTTAAAGTCGCTCTGATATCAATAGAGTAGAAAAGGAAGGCATAGCTTGCATCACTGTCAAATAGTTAATTAAATATCACCTATGATTTCTTACTGTCAAAAGCCAAATTCTTTCTTTTCTAATGATTTCCTCATTCTGCCAGGTGGATAACAACGAGGTAAAATCTTCACCTAAAATACTTAGGGAATTATAATTTTGTTGTTTTAATCCATGTAAAAGAAAAAGCGTCAGTCCCGAGAACATGAGACTAGACTGTGGAGCAGTGTTTCAGGTAATCTAAAGTCTAGAAAAGTCTCTAGAAAACTCAAGCAATTGAATAGCCACCTTAAGACATAATTGATGAAACAGAGAGTCCCTTGGACTGCAAGGAGATCCAACCAGTCCATTCTAAAGGAGATCAGTCCTGGGCGTTCTTTGGAAAGAATGATGCTAAAACTGAAACTCCAGTACTTTGGCCACCTCATACGAAGAATTGACTCTTTGGAAAAGACTCATGTTGGGAGAGACTGGGGGCAGGAGAAGAAGGGGACGACAGAGGATGAGATGGCTGGATGGCATCACCGACTCGATGGACGTCAGTTTGAGTGAACTCTGGAAGTTGGTGATGGACAAGGAAGCCTGGCATGCTGCAATTCATAGGGTTGCAAAGAGTTGGACATCATCACTGAGCAACTGAACTGAACTGAGCTGAATGCTTATGCTATTCAGTGTGGTTATTCTGTGTCTAATTTATCTAAGCCCATTTTTGCGAGTGCCTATTTTATTACTGAAGTATTTTAATAGCCTCATATTGTGTCTAACTACTTCCTCTCCTTTGTCCTATCTATTCATCATCCAAACCTCCGCTCTGCCACCACCTTTTTCTCTTTAAAATATATTTGTGATCATGTATTTCCCTATTGGACCTTTTATGGATCTTCATTTCATACAAGATAAACTCCAAACAACTCACCATTCAAATATATATACAATCTTTTTGAACTATCTTTTCAGGTTCATTAACTCCTTCACTATCACCCTCATTTGCAAACCCCACTCACACAATGCTCATACCTTATACTGTTTCAAAGACTCTAGCTTCTTTCAGTTACTTCACATAATCTTGTACAAAAAAATACCTTCCACCTCTTCACCTTTGCACATATTTTATATACTTAAAACGTCAGACGCTTTTAAGTTATTACTGAAAGTACAAGTATTATTACATCCCTCCTGATCACCTAAGGTGGAATTGCTCCTGCCACTTTAATGTTCACCTAGAAATTAATTCTTTGTCTACAGACCACTGTCCACATAGATTTTTAGCTCCTTTAAATCTAGGGGTGTGTCTTATTCCAATTATTTTTTTCAAATATGAATTATAGAGATTTCTCAAATGTCAATTGAATAAAAGCATAAAAGAATCTAGTAAACTAATATCTGATATTCTTCCCTATGGCTCTATGTATCATGAAGTATTAATGCTATTAACTCATTAGTTTTAACCTGATGTTATCTTCCATTAATTAACNTTTTTCAAATATGAATTATAGAGATTTCTCAAATGTCAATTGAATAAAAGCATAAAAGAATCTAGTAAACTAATATCTGATATTCTTCCCTATGGCTCTATGTATCATGAAGTATTAATGCTATTAACTCATTAGTTTTAACCTGATGTTATCTTCCATTAATACCTGTATATAATTGCTGAGTATATTTCTGTTATTCCATTGAAATAATTATAATCATACCATCTGTGGTAAACATACACTAAAGTTTTATTAAAATCTTATCATTTGATGGTAAATGAATTAGGCTGAGATAGCATAATACAGTAGTCCTATTAACAGCACTTTATACTTATTTTGTGTCATCATCATATGGTTTTATCTGATTTACACAAATCTTGAGGCATTACTAAGAACACCCACATGAAAAAATGAACACATATTTTATGGTTTCATATCCAATTCTTTACAAGTACAAACTTGGTCCCCTCAATAATGAGCTTTTACAATCTCTGGTAAATTGAAGAAAAACACTGTTTCTCCTAGAATTGTATAGCTAACTATTTTAAGCTGATGTTCATTTGAAAACATGGAGTTTATTCTTTTATTATTTGATATTCAACAAAGGCCAGGCAGATAGTAATCATGCTTTGTTATTAAATAATTGGTCTATTATTTAAAAAGAATTTTCTTGAATTAATTTCTAAATTATTTCATAGTTATAACTAAGGATAATCACACCTTCTTTGCCACATTCATGTAAGAAATAGGTACCCTTTAATATTTTTCAAAGAATATTTGAATATCTAGAAGTATTTAGGAGGTTTCTGTGAAGGTGTCTTAGAAAGAAAAATTATTGATTTAAAATTCCTGAAATACTTACAGAATGATAAAAGATTTAAATTTTAAGAAAGACAATCAATATCAAAGAAATTAAACATGGATTTTTGAAAGGCATTCTACAACCTCCCTGTATCAACTAAAAACTAAGTTACAGTAAAATGTAGTCAAAAAATCATGGTTCTATATGCTTATTTCAGTAGCATATATCACTAGCTTTTGCCAATTAAACTTCTTTTAGTTACTTCTTAAGTAGACCATATTTAAATGATTATTCATCTCCAGCCAACTCATGGTGTCTTGCAGGCTCACTGTATTTTAGTTTTATCTACCCTTGAAAGTTTTGTTATAATTTAAGGGAAAATGTTTAAAGATAAGAATTTCTAAAATAAATGTATACACTAGTTATTAAAATGAAAGAAATCTAAAATCGTTATAAAGAGTTTAAGAAGGAATTTATTAGCAAATCAACATCTTTTTAAATTGTCTTCAAAAATTATATAAATGTTATGAAAAGAGTTTGAAATAAGAATCAAGATTCCCTTTCAAATTTCTTTGAAATAACTCTGCAAGTTAGAACAAATCTAGCTTGAAATGATACTATAGTTGGACCTAAACTACGCAAAAAGTTTTTATCACCATCAAGAAACATTTATTAAACACAGGAGTACAGGAAATTTCCCTTTATCTCATTAAAACTCTTTAAAAAGAAGTAATCTACATTCAGGGCCATGTACCAAAATATTCTATTAATATAGCAAGTGCAAGTAAATTAAATAAAAAGCAATATTACCTTTGAAAAATGTGATAAAGAGATAACCACTTAAAATCCAAGCAAGAAATGCCTTTAAGAACAAAGCATAGTACAGAGCTTCAAACTTGAACAAAATAGGTATTAAGCTTTTCAAAATGTGATTAGGCATATCTATGCAGTTATGAGACTGGGTGTGTTTAACCATGAAATACACTATTCCCTCCTTCACAAAAAAAATAAAATGACCTTATAATTTGCATGAAAAAGAGTATTTTTCTCTCAATAATTTTAGTAGTTTGAGCAGATCCACAGTAACCTTTAGTCACAACAAATCAGGTGGTAGAATTGATTGACCTGGTTACTATATTTCAATACTTTTTACAGTACAATTTATCCCTTAGCTAGCTCATTTAAATTATATAAATATATACTGTAAACTAGAAAAATTCTTATGTCTCTGGTACATAAAATTTTATTTCCTTTACAACTGATTTAAAGAAAAAACATTTTGCCAACCATTTCAAGTTTATTTGCTATTGTNTAAATTATATAAATATATACTGTAAACTAGAAAAATTCTTATGTCTCTGGTACATAAAATTTTATTTCCTTTACAACTGATTTAAAGAAAAAACATTTTGCCAACCATTTCAAGTTTATTTGGTATTGTACTCAATAGGCAATCCATTTTACAGATGGGTAAAATGAGAGACATGTATGTGGAGTTACTTAAGCAGATAAATTTAGCCAACTCATCCAAAACTTGGAAAGGAAGAGAGAAGTCATTAGGACTCAAAGTCAGCATAACAAATGGAAAAAAAATAAGCAACCATATGCATAATATGGTGTATTAATCTTACAAAACTAGACAGCATATTAAAAGGCAGAGACGTTACTTTGCCAACAAAGGTCCGTCTAGTCAAAGCTATGGTTTTTCCAGTAGTCTGTACAGATGTGAGTGCTGAACCATAAAGAAAGGTGAGTGTTGAAGAACTGATGCTTCTGAACTGTGGTGTTGGAGAAGACTCTTGAGAGTCCCTTGCAAGAGATCACATCAGTCAATCCCAAAGGAAATCAGTCCTAAATATTCATTGGAAAGAATGATGCTGAAGCTGAAGCTCCACTACTTTGGCCACCTGATGTAAAGAACAAACTCATTGGAAAAGACCTTGATTCTGAGAAAGACTGAAGTCAGGAGGAGAAGGGGATGACAGAGAATGAGATGGTTGGATGGCATTTCTGAATCAATGAACATGAGTTTGAGCAAGCTCTGAGAATTGGTCATAGATAGGGAGGCCTGGCATGCCACAGTCCATGGGGTCACAAAGAGTCGGACATGACTGAGTGACTGAACTGAAGTGAATCATTTGTATTTTCAAGAATAATTCAACTAACAGATAAGAAATACTTTGATGGCATCGCAGGGAGGNCCACAGTCCATGGGGTCACAAAGAGTCGGACATGACTGAGCGACTGAACTGAAGTGAATCATTTGTATTTTCAAGAATAATTCAACTAACAGATAAGAAATACTTTGATGACATCGCAGGGAGGGCTATAAAGGAGAAGAATAAGTGAGGGTACTGAGCTCCTTCCTTGTAGAAGAAATGGTAGAAGGTAGAAGAAATGGTAGAAGGTAGAATAAATGGTAAGAATCAGCTGGGACTATTTCAAAGTTGTTTTAGCCTTGTCTTCTAGAGCCACACTATAGCTAATAATCATTTACAATACTTTGTGATTATTTTTCTATATAACTATCTTTATTGATCCTAAAAATACTTTGACATTTCTCACTTTTTCCACTTTATATATACATAATTATTGCCAGTACTTCTCTGGTCCTTTACTTGATTAACTGTTAAAATATTTGCTTTAGTACATTTTCTTTCAAGGTGAACTTCTCTTACACCTTTCTTTTTTCTGCAGCTGAGACCATGTTGAGTAACTTTCTTCTGAGCTGGGAGCATCTTTACATTTGATTACATAAGATTCCAGGGTCTGGGCTTTCACGCTCATAGGAGTCAGCCACTCATGTTTTAAATAATAGATTCTTAAACACTAGTTCTGACTTACTTCTGAAACATTTTTTCAAAATACCAACAAATGACTACTCACACAGATCCCATGCCTAAATTTTTATATAATTATATTTATGTGTTATACCATAGGATTACGTACTGACATTGTTGCTATTGTTTAGTCACTAAGCCGTATCTGACTCTTTGCAACCCCATGGTCTGTAGCTTACCAACTCCTCTGTCATGGGATTCTCCAGCCAAGAATACTGGAGTGGGTTGACATTTCCTTCTCCAGTATAGTGGTATTGTATGTGTTATGTTTTCATAGAATAAAGCTATATATTTATATTTTTAAATAGAAACGTTTTATTATATGTCATATGTAATACAATAAAAACATTGTTCTGAGTCAGTTGTGTGTTCTCAGTAATGTAGTCGTGTACAAGTCTTTGTGACCCCGAGAACTGTAGCCTGCCAGACTCCTCTGTTCATAGGATTTCTCAAGCAAGAATACTGGACTGTGTTGCCATTTCCTTCTCCAGCATATCTTCCTGACCCAGACAGGGATCAAACCTGGATTGTCTGTATTGTAGGCAGTCTCCTGCCATGCAAGCAGTCTCCTGCAATGCAGACAGATTCTTTACCAACTGGGCCACCAGAGAAGCCCAAAGTCCTTAATTTGACAAATATTTCTCTAAGTGATTAGAAGGCTGCTATGAAATTTATTACATCTTATTTGAACACATTAATTATTTCTTTCCCACCATGTATGCTTGTGACTTTTTGAGCAAACTATGGAGGTGACCTTTGTGTCTATAGAATTTAATCTCAGATCCTTTCAATTTTAAAATGTTTGCAATATCAACAGCTTCAGACACAACAGCAAAATTTCAAATTCAAATCATCCATAAGTAAAAAGTGAATTACATATATTTTGTTACCAAAATTTCTTTTTTATGGTAATTTCACTGCATAAGAAATATTATAGCATAAATCAAACTGTAAAAAGAGAATAATGAAAAATGGTCATATCTCATCATGTGAAATTCTGAGAAATATTTATTAAAACATTAAGATGAAATTCAGTTTTCAAATATGGAATCAGGATTTTCATATTTCAACTAAGTTCTCCCAAGTCTAACAAGTAAAAGCAAACCTCTACTGCATTTGAAAGAATATTAAATAGGGACTGATTTTGCCGGCATATTTTTAATAAATAAATACATATATTCCAACTTACTAAAAGGTTTTTATAAAGCTGAGCTGGGAAATTATATGCAAACAGTTTTGAACTGCTAATATGCAATAAAGCTGAAAGAGCCTGAAGCAAATGTGAGTATTACATATATACTGATAGTATTCTTAACCCGTCCCTGGAGATTTCCATAAAAACCAGATAACATACTTCAGGACAAATATCGGGGAAAAATGGGAAATTATCTTCTTTATGATTCTTAAGTTTTAAAATCCTTTTGCTTTAATATACTTTTAAAAATTAAATAATTGCATTGTATAGAGCATAGAATTCTTTGTGATATAATGTTTTTCACCCAAATTTCTGGAGAAAACCTGCCAATATCTGCCTGATCTCATGATCAAAACTTTTTATTATTGCCTACTGTCAGCTTCTTAGATGAGAGTACCCCCAAAGTTTTAGAGGTAAATAAACATGAGACTGAAATAAAGATCAGTTTTATTCCAAGCCAAGTAATGACACATAATATCATCAAGAAAATGAATTTTCATGTCCTTACCAATTATTACAAGGCAGACAATGTTCAGTGTTTCACAAATACATCTAATTTAAGACTTATAATAATCATATGAAGTATGTACTATTTTTATTATCCCTAATTTACAGATGAGAGAACTGGGACAAAGATCTTCAGTTGGCCAAAAACATACAGTTAGTGACTAATGGACTATAGGTTTGACCTAGGCAATATGGCTCTAGAGACCATGAATCTTGCCACTACACAATCCAGTTTCTCATTAAGAAAACCTGTAGACAGACATCTGCAGTTTACATACAAGGATAAAAATTAGCCACAGATACTTTATTACATTTCATACAATTCACATAGCACTTTCTTTTTTTCTCTTAAGACACTTATCTACCAGTATAGATAATTTTTACATATCTCTTCTAAGTATATACCAAGGCCCTAAGTTCCCCAACACAAAAATTGAGCCTGATTTTTTGTATCCTTCAAAATCCCTGGTAAAATCTTACATATTCTTTAAACATTC
>SJYW01050176.1:291861-315531 GCA_006410735.1 Raphicerus campestris
GAGACAGAAGCCCACCAGGTCCCCCGTCCCTGGGATTCTCCAGGCAAGAACACTAGAGTGCGCTGCCATTTCCTTCTCCAGTGCATGAAAGTGAAAAGTGAAAGTCAAGTCGTTCAGTCGTGTCCCACTCTTAGCGTCCCCAGGGACTGCAGCCTAACATGGGATTTTCCAGGCAAGAGTACTGGAGTGGGTTGCCATTGCCTTTTCCGAAGTACTCTTTTAATTAGTTAAAAAAGGAAGAAGAATAAAGAATAAAGAATATATACAATTATACTGTCATGTATAGTTACCAGCATAACTACCATTACTAACACTTTACTAACACTTACTGTGTACGGATTTGAATTACTGTCTGGTGTCACTTGCTTTCAGCCTGAAGTACTTTCTTTAGAATTTTTGTAGAGTAGAACTGCTAGCAACAAATCCTCTGTTTTTGCTTATCTAAGAATACCTTTATTTCGCCTTAATTTTTGGAAGATAGTTTTCTTGAATATAATTTTCTAGGTTGACAATTTTGTCTTGTTTTGTTTATTTTTAATTTTTCTTACTTTCATTACTCTGAATATGTTGCATATGCTGTTCCATTGCCTTCTGGCCTCCATTCTTTCAGAAGAGAATATCTGAAAGAGAATATCTGATTTTATACTATGAAAAAGTAGATATATGAGAGAAAAATCTGTCTTCAGTAGGTTTTGAAAAATAGGCAATGATAAATAATGATCAGAAGAGAATAAAGGGGTCTCATTTCTTAGAAATGAAAATTGTAATAGAAAAAAACATTTTAAAGTCTGAAGAGCATAGTTAAGGAAATCTTCCAGTAGGTATGACACAAGGAAAAATAGATATTAAACAAGAAAGAAATGTCAAAATTAGAAGCATAATTCAGAAAATCCAACATGTAAATATTACAATATCTAGAAAGAAAAAATATTAAGGAAAGAAATTTAGGGAGTGAAAAGAACATTTCTGTGAATAAATAAAAATATTCCAAATAAATAAGTGAAAATATATTCTCAGTAAGTTATATTACTGTATAAATATGGTACTACACAGAATATCCTGATTCCAGTACTAAAAGAAAAATGATGTCACATGAAATATCTGGCGTTAGAATTGTATCAAACATATAAATGGAGAAAATGGAGATACAGAACAGTGGATAATTCTCCAATGTTCTTGGGGGAAAATATTTGTGATATAAAACCCTATATATCCCTGAAATATCAGCCATTTAAAGAATAGGATAAAAGCACTTTAGACATGCAGATATCTAATATGTTGTATCTCCCATGCATCATGTATTAAGAACACACTAGAGCATGTACTTCATCAGAATATGGGAGTAAACAAACGAACAAAGAGATTTTTATCTAGGAATCAGGAAATTTAGCACTAGAGAAAAGGGATTTTCAAAATAAAGGCAAATAAAGTCTCAAAAGAGTATCTATATTCTAGCCTAGAGAGGAGTCTTATATATTGTAGGTAAAAATCTATAGGAGAAATATCTCCAAGAAAAGTTAGATAAGCTAATATGGATAAATGTATCAATAGAAGCATTACAGATTTTCCAGAAATTTCATACTGTATTAATGACAGGTAAATAAAAGATTTTGTACATACCATCCAGAAAAGTTAACTACAGTGGGGGTGTTCCGAGTGGCCATAGGTCATTTAATTGAAAGTTAATACAATCATTTTAACTGTGTTGCCAATCTGAAAATGAATACTACCACAGAGCATGTCTCTTAAAGAAAAATTTCCTTGTGTCCTATGAATGGAACTTCATGTCATGCTTAGAGTTGTAGCAATTCATCATTAGCTTTTACAAGCACTATGCCATTCTCCTCTATGCTGAGACAAGATAATATAAATATTGTTACATGAAATACACTGATGAAATGAATGCTCCCTTCCTTTCTTTCTAAGTTTTATATTAGATTAAACCATTCCTCTGTTTAAATTCCTGAATGGCTTCCCTTAATTTTCAGAAACAATTTCCAAATCTTTTTTTGTATTCAAAAATCTTTTTACCTTTATTTTTTAAAGTAACTTTTTTATTGGAATATGTTGTGTTAGTTTCTACTGTACAGCAAAAAGAATCAGCCACATATACACATATAGCCCCTCCCTTTTGGATTTCCTTCGCATTCAGCTCACCACAGTGCATGAAGTAGAGCTGCCTGTTACCTTTATTTTTAAAGACTCACTTTACTCTTGACTCATTACCCCATACATTCTCAACTCTGGTCACACAGTGAGCTATGCAAGCCATTTCATATCCCTGCACCTTTGCACATGCCATTCATTCTGGGAAACATCGCCAACTCTGCTTCTCTGTCTATATAATCCTCACTCTTCCTCCAAGTTTATACAGATAATTTACTCAATAAAGATACTTTTCTGACTATTCAGACTCAAATAGCTCTTCCTGCTCCTCTAATATTATAATGCTTTCTAGCTCAATAAATATTAAAATCCAGTTTCCCAAATTCTAAGCCTGGATACTCAAAATTATTCCTTCTTCTCCTCTATGCCCCACATGAACTCAAGGACTAAATTCCATCAATTCTGCCGACAATATCTCTCCAGATAGATTATCTCAACTGCCTGTCTGTATAGTCAGACCATCCAACGTGACTAGTCTTTCTGTACATTCCCTGCATGACCAGTGCCTGCTTCATCTATACTCTATTCACATGACTGACATTCCTAAGCATTTTCTACAGGCCCAAGCTAATGATTGTTCTTATCAAAAGGGCAGTGAGAGGGCAGGCCTCTCTACTGGTTTCCCTGGTAACTAACGAGCCCACCTGATATCAGTTTCCTTATAGCTGTAATCTTCCCTTTCCCTACCAGGAGCAAAGACTGCCACAGGGACCCACCCACCATCCACAGCACACACAGTGGAGTGTCACTCCAGGACCCTGCTTCAGATGTGTAAATTTCCACATCCACTAAACCATAGATATTTCTGAGGCCTACTTCATTCTTTCTTTGATCTTAAAGCTTTGCAAATACAGACCCTTTATGCCTGTGAGATGTAACCCAATACTGTCTTAATTCCAATTTGGAACAATATCATTTCTCTCTAGAATATTGCAGCATCTTATATCTTTATTTCCCATGTTGCTTTTTGTTTCAGTCCATCACGTAAACTGGACTTAGAGCATTAAAGAACATGTATATTTGCTGTTATCTCAGTTGAGAGAGAAATTTCAAACTGACTACATCTAGTCCTATATTGCACATGAAGCAAGGCTTTCCTTTCATTTTGCCACCACCACCAAATTGTCCAAATCTCTGCTTCCTATCCTAGTGAAGTGAAAGTCACTCAGTCATGTCTGAATCTTTGTGACCCCATTCTCCAGGCCAGAATTCTGGAGTGGGCAGCCTTTTCCTACTCTAGGGGATCTTCCCAACTTAGGGATCAAACTCAGATCTCCAGCATTGCAGGCGAATTCTTTACCAGCTGAGCCACAAGGGAAACCCTCTTATCTTAGTTCAGTTCAGTTCAGTTGCTCAGTCGTGTCCGACTCTTTGCAACCCCATGAATCACAGCATGCCAGGCCTCCCTGTCCATCACCAACTCCTGGAGTTCACTCAGACTCACGTCCATCGAGTCAGTGATGCCATCCAACCATCTCATCCTCGGTCATCCCTTTCTCCTCCTGCCCCCAATCCCTCCCAGCATCAAAGTCTTTTCCAATGAGTCAACTCTTCGCATGAGGTGGCCAAAGTACTGGAGTTTCAGCTTTAGCATCATTCCTTCCAAAGAAATCCCAAGGTTGATCTCCTTCAGAAAGTGGAGGACTCAAAGTTTTAAGGGCCTTTTGTTTGGGGTTTCTTTACAAGTAAAGGGATGATGGAGTTGAGGGAAAGTAAAAGCTGTGAGGCAAATGTCATTTTGACTTGATGGCCAGTGAACTGACCACTGTAAGTTTTACTGTTTTCTGGACAGCTACAAGAAGGAGATTGGGCAGTGAGTCAACTTTGAAGTATCTCCCTAGTGCTTTATACTCTTCCTACTCAAAGTGGTGTTCATGAAAGTGAAAGTGAAGTCACTCAGTCGTGTTTGACTCTTTGCAACCCCATGGACTGTAGCCTACCAGGCTCCCCCATCCATGGAATTTTCCAGGCAAGAGTACTGGAGTGGGGTGCCATTTCCTTCTCCAGGGGATCTTCCCCACCCAGGTGTTCATGGACTACTAGCAATTTCATCTCTTAATAGCTTAGAAGGAAACCATAGTCTTGGACATCAAACAATCCTACAAAATTAAAATATGCCTTTTAACAAAGTTTCAAATGATATAATATTTCAGATTATACATTAAAGTTTGAGTAGCTACTCTCTAAAAAACAATTTTCTACTAATCCACCATGCCCCGGCCCCCTTCCAGGATTAAATGCTATTTCTTCTTTTTCAATTGTCATGGCTTCTTCCTCCTTTTCCAGTCTGAATCTTATCTAGTTTCTAAAAGTGGAAAAACTTGCTCTGCTAACATGCATCTAAATCTTTCTGTCTGGAACTTTGGCCAGAAGCTTCTTTTAAGTACTAGTCTCTGTTTGTGCTTCCAGAATCTGTGAGTCATATTCCCCAGAGTGATCTGGCAAGGGAAAAGCCCTCCAGGGGGAGGTAGAAGAATTCTCAGAGTAAGCAGGGGCAGAGAAACTCACAGAAAACAACTTTTAAATTTTTGAAAGTAATTCTGATACGAATATATTAAAACACAAATGTAAGCATGCTAGTCTACTCTATCAAATATCTTCTGTTGCAACTTAATGCTCTCAAGAGAGTATATTCTCCTCATTTTGGCTTCCAAGATAATGTTGGATATTTATTATCCTGTGGCCCATTTACTCTTCTTCTGATTTTTCTCAGAGCAGTTATACCTCTTCCACTCTAAGTCTCTATGCTTCAGATAAAGCTGGTTCCATCTTTAGGTCAAGGAATGGGCATGAAATCTACACAGACAATCTGAACATGAGGAGTGTGACTAGAGGGTGACATGCCAGGCCCCAGATCAACTCAGAGACACTCACACAACTTTAAGAAAGGAAGTTAGACCAGATGGTAAATATTTTAGGTTTTGAGGGTCCAACCACTTACTCTCAATTACATATTTATCTTTGTTTTTTTGTCTTTGTTTATAACCTATTAACAGTACAAAAAAGCATTTTTAGCTTGCTGGCAGTTCATGCTGCTATAATAGAATTTAACAGACTGAGTGGCTTACAAACAACAGATATATATTTCTGACAGTTCTAGAGGCTACAAGATCGGGGTCCAAATGTTGTCAGGTTCTGGTAAAGACCTTCTTGCAGGGTGCAGATGATTGTTTTCTTGCTATCTTCTCATGTGGAAGAGGAAAAAAGAGAGTTTTCTAGGGTCTTTTTTTGAGAACTAATTCCATTCATGAGTGCTCCAATCTCATGACCTAATCACCTCCAGAAAGCCACATCTTCCGGTACCATCGCATTGGGGTTTACGATTTCAAAATGTGAATTTTAGGGAGGTACAAACATTCAGCATGTAACACTAGCCTACAATAACAGGCTCTGGAACTGATCAGGCCCTCTGGCCATATTTTACCTACCTCTGGCAAGTGACTAAGAAAAAGGAATTGTCTTTTCTGCTGTGTTAGAAACTGTGAGCTGTCTTTTCACCAAGAGAGAAAAATGGTTGGAGAAAATAAGCAAAAGAACAGAGACAAAATCCTGAGAACATTGTTTGAGTACCATCAGCTTTACTCCTGGACTTTTCAGTTGCAGGAACTAAAAAGTGTTTTTTACTTAAGTTGCTCTGAACTAGTTTTCTGTCACTAGCATTAGCAAGAGTCCTAACATAAAGATCCTTCTCGATCATGTCCCCATTTAGATTATCGTCACCAGTTTTTATAATAACCCAATTTCACATTATGTGCTCCAGTCATTCATTCTCTTTCCCCTAAGTTACAGAAACTTCTCCTTCATCTCCCAGATAACATTCAGTCCCAACCTTACCAACTTGATTGTAACTACTCCTGGAGGATTCAAGTCAGAAGTCACCTTCTCTGAGAAGCCTTTGTGGAGCCCTGTCTTACATCTAACATGCAGTCTGTTGACATTATTCACATAATATTTTCCACACAGTTTGGATTGTGTGTGTGTGTTTAAATATACATATCAATGAGTATTTTAAAATACTTTCTTCATATCAATATCATAATAGAGGCTAATGTTATATTAAGCTTACTATATATGGGATCTATTTTAAGTAATTTAATATTCAGAAAAATCTTATGAGGAATGTAAGTTTTTCCATTTTATAAACAAGAAAACTCAGAGCTTAAATAATTTACCTATTTGTGTTCAGGTAAATACTTGCTGGAAAAGCTTGACTTCATTGAACTGATACCAAAGTATCCAGTCCCTTATTTTACCAAAATTACTTCCCCTAGGGCCTGGTACAGAGAAGAGAACAAGCATGTATGTCCTTGTAAACACAGAACATCTTGAATATATTTCTATTACATCACTGTGTAAACTGTATTATGAATAAAATGCACTTTTATTTTTCCTTCCAGACTTCTAGCTCTTTAACAATAGGTAGTCATGTGAGTCTTTTAATCCTTAGTCTTTTAGCATAGTTCTTAAAAATTAGTAGATATTCAATAAATATACTGTCAAATGTTTTGTTGTAATGACTGTCCAATCAGTAAGTATTAAGCTCTACTCACACTGAAAAACTTTCTCAATGATAAACAATGATGTTCAAAATTAAACATTTTTTTAATCAATGAGACACATTTGGTAAATATAACACATTTCTTTTTTACTGTAATTCTAAAACATTTTCTTTGGTTTAAAATTTAAGTGCTAGAGAGAAAACACTGCTATTCCAAGTCCTCATCAACCATAAGGTTACATGTGTCATACTTTTTTATAAAATCACTCTTAATGATTACGGAGTGCTGAGGTGCTCAAATCAAGGATCCAGCAGACAACATCCACCCAGTGATATTCATACAATTTGTTAAACGTTATTTGTGAATACAATGCACAACTTCAAAACGAAATATTAGCAAGCCACATTTAGTAGTGTAGTGAAAGAATAAGCAATGATTATCTGTTACACTTTTCCCATTGCAAGGTAAAGAAGACATGATAAAGATACCTCAAATGATACAAATTAATTTTAAAAGTAAACAAGAGTATAAGAATACAGCAGGAACTGCTTCACAGCCAGGCTTCCAAAAACCTGGGACACCCTTTAGGATACCATTGAAATTCCAGCCAGGTGTTATTTGAAACTGAGTTCACATTGATGATCAAAGATGATAGATGATCAAGAACAAGGATGACAGATGATCAAGAACACGCCTGAGCTCTTACTATGTTGTCATCCTCTGGGAGCAAGAATGCACTATACTTTCTTCCACTGTTCTTTCACTTATTTGACTCAGCTCACCTCTGACCATACTTCTACTCTTGCTCTGACCTTGACTCTATCTTCCATGTTATGGTTTCCATTTATCATGGCATCTGTTGTCCATAATTCCTAATAAGTAAAAGGAGAAGACTGGAGATATATGACATGTTTCATGCTCCTGGATGATAGAAATATATTGTGAAGATATCAATTTCTATCAGATTTATTAATAAATACAATATACTTACAATGAAAACACAAGTAGTTTTTCCTTTAAAAGCTATGTGTACATGTGTGTCTGTGCTTGTGTGTGTCCTAAAGTATATCTGAAAGAGTAAAGCAAGGATAACAAAGATTAGTTTGGAAAAAATTAATGAAAATAACTGAATGAAATTAATGAAAATAAAATAAGAGAACACTGCCATGAGTTACTAAAATATANCTTCTTCTACCTTTTCTTCTTTTTATTCTTCTCACCATCTTCTTCTTCTCAACTTCTTCTTCTTCTACTCAACTTCTTCTACTTCTTCTCAACTTCTTGCTCTTCCTCTTCTTCTGACCTTCTTCTTCTCCTTCTTCTTCTCACCTTCTTTTCTCACATTCTTCCTCTTCTCACCTTATTCTTCTTCTTCTCAAGATGTGTATAAGAGACAGTTCTAGATGTATGCTTTAATATTAATAGTGAAAAAATTAACATTATAAATAAGATATCACAACTAAATAAAAAGATGATGCTGAGAAACAAATACTGTTGTTTAGCCTAGATACTAGGAAAAAGTTCCAAATGGATACTCATTTCACCTCACACAGCAAAATAAATCCCATTTAAATTAAGTTAGCCAATGTAAAAATCTATATAAAACTAGATATTCACCTCCAATAGAATTAAATAACTATAAATTAGGAAATAGCAGCCCTCTCCAGTGTTCTTGCATGGAAAATTCCATGGATAAAGGAGCCAAGAGTTGGACATGATAGAGCACACATGCACACACAAACAACCAGCTGGTGATGTGTGCAACAGGCATGTGCAGTACCCTGTGTGTGCACAAAACAAACAAAAAATAAATGGTATGTTTTACTAATCAAACTAGTTAAATGTTAGGAATAATATTAAGAAATATTGCTGAAATAGGTGTTGGAGACAGATACAATCCTCTTCTCAGGTGAAAGTATAATTATAAACAATATTTTTTAGAAATTAATTTTACAGTATGTATAAAAGGTTCAAAAAAGTTCATATCATTTAACCAGAAATCCTCCTTAAAAGAAACCAGAAACATGTATAAAAATACATGTACAAAAATGTCTACCACTCTATAATTTAACACGGGCTTCTCTGATGGCTCAAGCAGTAAAGGACCTAGCTACAATGCAGGAGACCTAGGTTCAATCCCTGGATCAGGCAGATTCCTGGAAAAGTAAATGGCAACCTGCTCCAGTATTCGTGCCTGGAGTCCCATGGACAGAGGAGCCTGGCATGCTGTATTCCACGGGGTCACACAGAGCTGGACATAACTAAAAGCACGTGCACAAAAGGCCATATAATTTAAAAAAATTTTTTTAATTTTAAGTTAAAAATTCAAATAAAACATAAAATAAGTATTTCCTTATAAAATACAATGCTTTTATTAAGATAAAAGTTATTAATAATAATATTGTTGTTGTTAAGTCACCCTGTCATGTCCAGCTCTTTGCAACCCCGTGGACTACAGCATGCCAGGCCTCTCTGTCCCTCACCATCTCCTGAAGTTTGCCCAAGTTCATGCCCAGTGAATTGCATTGGTGATGGCATCCACCAATCTCATCCTCTGATGTCCTCTTCTCTGGCCTCAATCTTTCCCAGCATCAGGGACTTATTTCCAATGAGTCAGCTGTTCACATCAAATGACCAAAATATCGGACTTTCAGCTTCAGTATCAGTCCTTCCAATGAGTATTCAGGGTTAATTTCCCTGAAGATTGACTGGTTTGATCTCCTTCCTGCCCAAGGGACTCCCAGGAGTATTCTCTAGCACCACAATTCAAAGGCATCTATTAATCATAATAGATTCCTCTAAATATAAAAATACCTTATAAAACAATATATTAAATCACTCACTATTAAAATATTGTTCTGTTAGAAAATGATATTCCAGATAGCTTTTTTGCCTGATGAACCATGTAATGAGGTTCGTGACATTGTACAGGAGACAGGGATCAAGACCATCCCCATGGAAAAGAAATGCATAAAAGCAAACTGGCTTTCTGGGGCAGCCTTAAAAAACAGCTGTGAAAAGAAGAGAGGCGAAAAGGAAAGATATGAGCATCTGAATGCAGAGTTCCAAAGAATAGCAAGAAGAGATAAGAAAGCCTTCTTCACTGATCATTTCAAAGAAACAGAGGAAAAGGACAAAATGGGAAAGACTAAAGATCTCTTCAAGAAAACTGGGGATACCAAGGGAATATTTCATGCAAAGATGGGCTCNGTGTTATACAAAGCAGTCACTCAATAAATATTGATAAATTGAGGTCATAAAAATAAACATGGAATAACTGAGATATGTATCAAACACCCTAAATATATAGAGAAAAGGGGAAAAGAAGGCAAGAAATCATCTACATCACAGAAACCTGAGTCCTGATGACTGAATAAGTTTATAATATAGGTCTTACTCATTTGTCTTCCTGAAGCACTATAACATTAATTCCTGCATCAGTCCTTAACACATCTTACTCCTACGGATAGAAAGGAAGTATCTGGTAGTCAGCCTTTCTGGCTTCCCCACAGAGATGGCTTCTTGGAAAGCAATGTGTGGCATCAAGTCAACATTGAAGAATAACATAAAAAGAGACTAAACTCATGTTTCAGCCATTAGCCACATCAAAGAGATGTTTTATAATAAAATAAAATGAAAGTAAGAAACTATCTATACCATCATTCATTTGGCAAAATATATTATAGGCCTTTTGTGTACCAGGCACTATTCAAGACTGGGGTGTGGGGAGAGAGATTTTTCCAAGTACCTTTCATTTCTTTCTGAGGGTAGAGACTGTGGGCTAGGAATGGCATACTTTATTCAAGACACTAAAGAGGATACATTTCTCCAGTTTTTAATAGAAGCAAATGATTTCAAAACAAAGAGAAAATTTAAAGAGAGAAAATGTAGGTATTATAAATGTTTTGTCCTTGCTATAATTGCTTAACCTGACTTAAGAGATAGCAGGTGGAAATCAACAGATCCTGTTTAATTTATTAAGATCAATGGTCTTAAAAGTCTACAAATAATAAATGTTGAAGAGAATATGGATAAAAAGGAAAAGGAATCCTCCTACACTGTTAGTGGGAATGTATTTGTACAGTCACTATGGAAAATGGTATGAAGTTTCTTAAAATTAAAAAAAAATGATATAGAAGTACAATATGATCTAGCAATTCCATTCTTGGGTATGTTCAGGAAAAGATGAAAACTTTAGCTCAAAAGGATATGTGTACTCCAATGTTCATAGCAGCACTATTTACAGTTTTACAGTAGCCAAGCTACGGAAACAGCTCTAGTGCTCATCAACAGACTATTGGCTTAAGAAGATATGATATAGATACAGATGTAGATCTACAATGAAATATTACTCAGCTATTAAAACAATGAAATATTGGCATTTGCAGCAACATAGATGGAAACAGAGTATATTATACTTAGTGACGTAAATCAGAAAAGACAAATACTATATGATATAACTTATATGTAGAATCTAAAAAAATAATACAAATAAATCTATATACAAAACAGAAACAGACTCAGAGACACAGAAAACAAATTTATAATTACCAAAGGGGAGATGAAGAGGGGGAGGGACAAATAAGAATATGGGATTAACAGGTATAAACTACTATATATAAAATAGATAAGCAGCAAGGATTTACTGCATAGTACAGGGTATTATATACAATAACTTGTAGTGACCTATAATGGAATATAATCAGAAAAAATTAATAAGTAAATCACAGTGTTATATACCTTAAACTTAACATAACATTGTAAATCAACTATACTTCAGTCTAACAACAACAACAATAAACAGATCAATAGTCTACTCTGCTCTTCCTAAAAGAGAAATTATAATATAGAAGTATCAGAGTATCACAGTACCCATAAGAAATAATTACCCAAAGTTCTTCCAAAGCCACTTCTTGTTTACAAGGACTCCTCAAATTGACAATTCAATGAACAGACACTATAAGAAAAATCCTGAAAGGATGTGCACAAGAATTGCCTATATATTCTGGCGTCCTCTCAAGCTGTTTGGGTACAAACAAAATTGGAATAAGGGCATTTTGAAACTTTCATGTACTCAATCCTTGTGTAAGGCTAAGTTCTTTACCAGTCATGCTAAACTCCATCTTATGCCTGGCACCGATACAACACTTCCAGGTAATTTTTATAAAAGTTATGCTGAGAAAGCTGTTTTGGATCACCTTTTGACACTTTAGCAGGTCTCTCCCTTTTATGCTTTTCCATGTATCACAGGGGCTGAAAGCCTGGGAACTACATTTCCCAGAACCTCTGGGTTAATTCCCACCAATCAGAGACAGTAATAGGAGACTTGGACCCAGGAAGGAAAGCAAAATAGTCTTCACAGAAATAAGATTCTGCAGAAGCCTCCTGTGAATCACTCACCTCAGTTTTGAAGCTGTGATCATCACCAAGTAGTTTACTGCATTTTTTAAACCTTCTGAAATAATCCAAAAGCAATGATAGTTTTTTTTTTTTTTTTTTAATCCATTGATTAAGAAAGATTTCTTGAATATTTTCTATAAGCCATGTCCTGGCAAGACACTGTTGACACAGAATCAAATAGACATTTCCCTACCCCAAAAGAGCTTATTATAATTTTTCTAACTATCCGACTACAACGAAATACTCAAATCTACTGGAGATTGATTTTCTCTCATTTACAGATAGAGAGAAGAGGCAGTGCTGGTTTTGCTTTCACTGAATACTGAATGCAGCAATTTGATCCTGTAAAGTTGCCAAGGCAATGCCAACTGTCTGTGACAGCATATGGGGGTAGACAGACACTCACATACACAGACACAGTGATTTTGTAAGACTCCTTTATAAGATACCAAACTAAAAATAAGTTTTACAGAGACTATATTTTATCACATTAAAATAGCCTAATTTGCTAGGCTGTGGAAAATAGATGCTGAACCAATTCTGGCAGTTTGAAATGTGATCTAAATATGTTGGAAGATGCAATTTTTGTTTTGTTTCATGCACTTGAATCTCCTCATTGAATAGTATTAAAGGTAGCATAAAGAACACAGTAAAAATGTTTATCACACTCTTCATCCCTATATGAACACCCATTTCCGTGTTATCAGATGGTCACTCATTTCTTTATATCAGATAGAAGGCTATAATGAAGAAATGATGAATAGATCATTTAACCCAAGTATCTTCCTATATGTAATTTAAGTCACAATTTTAAAATAAAGTGTTTATAATCCTAAAACACTTTGGACCATATACAGGATGTCAATTTTACATTAAATTCAAATAGAAGACACATAGTTGTTTTTATGAGATAGAACTAAGCTTTTGATTCTGTCTTTTTGCTGAAATCAATGAAGTCAAAAGGAAAAAGACTAATTTGACTTTAATTTTATATTTAGTCTGCACATTTCTGTTAACTAAAAAAAAAACTTTTTCTTCTATCCTTATGACACTACTTAGTTAAGCATGAATATTATATAAGGAATAGTTAATTAGGTTAAGAAAGAGATTAACAATAATGTATTCAGGAACACTTGATGATAAAGAAAACCAGAACTCAAAATAATCTTAGCCAATACAAGCCACTGACCTTTTCAGAATATAAAATTTCTGTCTATTAATGGCTCTATGGATTCTTCACAGCCTTGTTCTGGCAAAAACCCTGCATTTCCCTTCTTCACCTTGTTGAGAAAGAACAAAATCATCACATTTTTAATTAAAAGGAAAAGATACACTAGAATACTCAAATATATCAAGGTGAAGACAAGTCATTAGTAACAATTTGGAGACAATATCCAAAGCAAATAATAAAGTTTTACTTTCAGTTTTCTTAAAAGAAAACCTAACCTTTTTGTATAGGAGGGGTATTTGGGGAAGAATTGATACAAGTATCACTGTCTCTTTGCTATCCATCAGAAACTATCATAACATTTTTGTTAACTGGCTATCAGTTCAGTTCAGTTCAGTTCACTTCAGTCGCTCAGTCATGTCCAACTCTTTGCAACCCCATGAATCGCAGCATGCCTGGCCTCCCTGTCCATCACCAACTCCCAGAGTTCACTCAAACTCATGTCCATCGAGTCAGTGATGCCATTCAGCCATCTCATCCTCTGTCGTCCCCTTCTCCTCCTGCCCCCAATCCCTCCCAGCATGAGTCTTTTCCAATGAGTCAACTCTTCACATGAGGTGACCAAAGTACTGGAGTTTCAGCTTTAGCATCATTCCTTCCAAAGAAATCCCAGGGCTGATTTCCTTCAGAATGGACTGGTTGGATCTCCTTGCAGTCCAAGGGATTCTCAAAGAGTCTTCTTCAATACTCCAATACAAAATAAAAAGTTTAAAAAAATAAATGTTTTTGCAAAGCAATATAACTAGTGTATGATTATAGTGTAAACATAACCACAAAACGCAGGACTAGAAGAACAAATGAAGCCAATGTCATGACGCTGGGAAAGCTGAGTAATGCTAACATTGTCAGTGCCACTAGGTCAGTGCTTGAAATATTCAAAGTAACATCACCATGCTGACAAAGAATGCGTCTGTCTTAAACTTGACCCCCATAAAGAAATACTATTGTTTCTGAAATAGTGAATGAATGTGTGAGTAGGTACACAAATGAATACATACAGTCCTACTGATCAACCCAAGAACACACAAGATACCGAAAATTATAACCAGTGCAAATGCAGAACAGCATTCTCCAATTAAAAACAGAATATATTATACTCTCAAGTTAAATATAATCATAGACACTTTGTAGGAAATATCTCAAGGAATGCATGTCCACAGAAAACTTTTTATAAAAACTTCATGCTTAAAACAAAAATATTATCAGAGACAAAAAATATTATGAAATATGAGAAAAAGCATCCTGAAATAATAACATGGCCAGTTCACAAAGCACCCTCCATACTGTTGATCCCTCTTTCCCATATCATCAAATGTCCAGAGATTATTTTTTCCAAAATACATATTTATTATATTGGCAGGTATAATTTTAAAACTTGCAGATGATTTCTCAGTAACCTCATTACCAAAAAGTCTTTAGTTAGGAAAAACTTCAGGTTCATATCACAATCAACAAACTATCTTTACTGTTGAATATTTGTATGCTTAAGCTAACGTATCATAAAATGCATAATATCCTCATTCCAGAGAGAAAATTAAATCATATTTTTTCTATTCTCACATCATTTTCTAACTGCTTAAGCTAAACAGCTATTCCAAGTTTTTCTTAAGTAGTTTCTAGAATGATAAAATCTACCTGACGATTTCAGTTAAAGTTCTCACACTTAAAATGATAAAATATAAGGTAAGCATCTCTTTTAGAGAATTGTCATAATTATCTTATTTCTATGTAGGTGATATATATTACTACAAAAAATTTTTTTCCTCTGGACTTATAACATAATTCTACTCTTAGATAAAATTCCATGTATTTATATTTAATTTGTGTAGACAATATAGTAATTCCAATATAGTTTAGGCTGCTAATTGAGAGAGATAAAAAATAAAGATGAGACAAAATAAGAGAGATGCTTATTTCTTCTTTAAGTAAAGCCTGAATACAAGCATTTTACTCTGGCACAGAAGCTCTGCCATGTCAGTTGTCCGGTTTTCTGTTGTATTTCCCCAAATGTGCAAAAGTGGTGAGCCTTCCACTGTGTAATCAAGATGGCTCACCTCCATGGAGAGAAAAGGGGAAATGGCATGATATTCCCACCATTTAAAAGCACAACCTGGGGCTTATTTGGTGGTTCAGTGATAAAGAGTCTGCCTGCCAATGCAGGAGACACAGATTTGATCCCTGATCTGTGAAAATCATACAAACTGTGAAGTAACTAAGCCCATGTGCCACAACAACTGGGCTTGTGCACAGAGCCTGGGAGTCAAACAACTGAGCCTGTGTGCCACAACTACTGCAGCCCATGGGCCCTAGAGCCTGTGCATCACTAGAGAAGCCACTGCAGGGAGAAGCCCATGCACCAAAAAGAAGAGTAGCCCTTGCTTGCCACAGCTACAGAAAAGGTGAAGCAGCAACAAAGACCCAGTACAGCCATAAATAAAAATAAATAAATAATATTATAAAAAAAAAAAGCACAACCTGGAAGGTGAAACCTAATTTCCTACTTATATTTGTTAGAAATTGGTCATATTATCATGCATAGCTACAAAGAGGACAGAGAACCACACTCTTTATTGTGAAAAGTCATAGCCCAGCCCAAACTCAAGGTTTATATTCTATAAGCGAGTAGATAAAAATAAATATTGAGAGAAGTCTTTGTTCTGGTCCCACCCCAGAACAAATGCTGACTCAAGAAAGTGATTTTACATAGTGATTTCAGGAAACACAAATAAGGAGATGAGAAAAATGAGAAGAAAACCCCAAAATAAGTAANAATATTATGAAATATGAGAAAAAGCATCCTGAAATAATAACATGGCCAGTTCACAAAGCACCCTCCATACTGTTGATCCCTCTTTCCCATATCATCAAATGTCCAGAGATTATTTTTTCCAAAATACATATTTATTATATTGGCAGGTATAATTTTAAAACTTGCAGATGATTTCTCAGTAACCTCATTACCAAAAAGTCTTTAGTTAGGAAAAACTTCAGGTTCATATCACAATCAACAAACTATCTTTACTGTTGAATATTTGTATGCTTAAGCTAACGTATCATAAAATGCATAATATCCTCATTCCAGAGAGAAAATTAAATCATATTTTTTCTATTCTCACATCATTTTCTAACTGCTTAAGCTAAACAGCTATTCCAAGTTTTTCTTAAGTAGTTTCTAGAATGATAAAATCTACCTGACGATTTCAGTTAAAGTTCTCACACTTAAAATGATAAAATATAAGGTAAGCATCTCTTTTAGAGAATTGTCATAATTATCTTATTTCTATGTAGGTGATATATATTACTACAAAAAATTTTTTTCCTCTGGACTTATAACGTAATTCTACTCTTAGATAAAATTCCATGTATTTATATTTAATTTGTGTAGACAATATAGTAATTCCAATATAGTTTAGGCTGCTAATTGAGAGAGATAAAAAATAAAGATGAGACAAAATAAGAGAGATGCTTATTTCTTCTTTAAGTAAAGCCTGAATACAAGCATTTTACTCTGGCACAGAAGCTCTGCCATGTCAGTTGTCCGGTTTTCTGTTGTATTTCCCCAAATGTGCAAAAGTGGTGAGCCTTCCACTGTGTAATCAAGATGGCTCACCTCCATGGAGAGAAAAGGGGAAATGGCATGATATTCCCACCATTTAAAAGCACAACCTGGGGCTTATTTGGTGGTTCAGTGATAAAGAGTCTGCCTGCCAATGCAGGAGACACAGATTTGATCCCTGATCTGTGAAGATCATACAAACTGTGAAGTAACTAAGCCCATGTGCCACAACAACTGGGCTTGTGCACAGAGCCTGGGAGTCAAACAACTGAGCCTGTGTGCCACAACTACTGCAGCCCATGGGCCCTAGAGCCTGTGCATCACTAGAGAAGCCACTGCAGCGAGAAGCCCATGCACCAAAAAGAAGAGTAGCCCTTGCTTGCCACAGCTACAGAAAAGGTGAAGCAGCAACAAAGACCCAGTACAGCCATAAATAAAAATAAATAAATAATATTATAAAAAAAAAAAGCACAACCTGGAAGGTGAAACCTAATTTCCTACTTATATTTGTTAGAAATTGGTCATATTATCATGCATAGCTACAAAGAGGACAGAGAACCACACTCTTTATTGTGAAAAGTCATAGCCCAGCCCAAACTCAAGGTTTATATTCTATAAGCGAGTAGATAAAAATAAATATTGAGAGAAGTCTTTGTTCTGGTCCCACCCCAGAACAAATGCTGACTCAAGAAAGTGATTTTACATAGTGATTTCAGGAAACACAAATAAGGAGATGAGAAAAATGAGAAGAAAACCCCAAAATAAGTAAGTACCAGTAAGCAGGTTAATTTCATGGGACTTGGGGTTCTAGTCTTCTGGGTATACTTGGATATATGACATGAAACATGCATCAGAACCATCCCAACTGACAAAGGGTGGCTAAAGCGTTTATTGAAGACCCTTGTTTTCACTAGAGGCGGGTTACCTCTAACCATATTCATTAACTCTTATTTCTTGATTGCTCATGTGTTGCAGAGAAAGTTTTCACCAGATCAGAGAAAGCTCCTGACAAGGAGGAAAAGACTTACAGCCACTTTAGTCAGGAAGCCAGAAGCACACTGGAAATTTCTCTGCTAATGTAGTTAATCTCAAGTGTGTCACTGGAATATGGATCTCTAACAATATCCACAACATGCAAAAACAGCATTCTTTGTATTTCATTGAAGTAACTTTTTAACTTAGAAAAATATGCCTCTTATCACTTAATAACAAGACTAAAATTATAATATCAAAAGAACATCTTCTGAAAAATTTACATTTCATATGCCTTCATGTGTAAAAACAAATCTCAAAAAAATGTCAAAACACTATAATTTTTAAGACACATTTTTATGATTACTTTGAGTGTCTTTTATATGTGAGTACCATAATAATATTCAGTTCTGTTTAGTCAAATTCAACTGTATCTGACGACCACCTTTTTACTCCCAAAATTACATGCACTAATATTTTTTAAAATAGGATTATTGTTTAAGAGTAAATACTCAATATCATGTTTCTATGACTTCCTGCACCCTGAACAACATATTAATACCAATGTTGTATCTCTCATCATTATAAAACACTTTAGGACAAAGCGCTTGTCTGACTACTTTTCCAATCCTCATAGAGACAAATCCACGCACTATTCAAAATTGATATTCAATTAAGGCTTCCTATGCTGGGAGGGATTGGAGGCAGGAGGAGAAGGGGATGACAGAGGATGAGATGGCTGGATGGCATCACGGACTCGATGGACGTGAGTCTGAATGAACTCCAGGAGATGGTGATGGACAGGGAGGCCTGGTGTGCTGCGATTCATGGGGTCGCGAAGAGTCGGACATGACTGAGCGACTGAACTGAACTGAACTGAACTGAAGCTGAAAACAAGCTCCCATTTTAAGCTTCACTCAAAAGAATAATGGATAAAAAGATATAAATAAAATAATAGATAAAATATAAATCCTATTTAGCAAAGAGAAGTGACTGACAGTCACTATTAAATAACAATAACAGCAATAAAGGAACAAAAATACTATTAAATTATATCAACACAAGCATAAAGAAAAAGTAATATTAAAAAATAAGATGTCTCCTGCTGAGTTTTATCACTCAAATCCAATCTAAAATTTGGCCTTGGCTGTGATTTGGTTTACATATAGACATTATATTCTTGCCCACTACTTAAGAACAAGATGCAAGTTATTATCATCATGCAAAAATCAAAGGTGTGGGAGTAATATTTAGCTCAGAATAAATTGGTGCCAAAATTTACATATTCTTTACAGAATGTAACAATACACCATATCAGGATCTTATCATCCTCTCCCTGAAAAATACTTTCTATGAAGAACTGAATCAGAAGTAGGTGAACTTCAGCTTTATTCAAATGTCATTAGTTAAAAGACAAAATGATCTAGTCAGGGAAATAACAAGAAAATCATGAACCTGAAACAATAGCATATTCAAACTAATCTATCTGTAAATATCTTTTTACCTTTTTCCTATTTCTAAATTTGGCTATTTTAAACACTATGTTATGACTTACACTCACATTTGATTAAGAAATAATCTGTATCTTATTCACAATATGACTCTGGGTTAGAAGCTAGTGAAATATATAGACTAGCCTCATGGTAGAAGGAAAATAATTTTGACAAATAAATATAAAAATGTATATATGGAAGTGGGTGTCAGCCCAAATGCTACATTGGAATCACCTAAGAAACTTTTCAAAAGCATAGGCCCTATCCCCAAGCAAAAAAATCAATTCCTGAGGTTGGTTAGGAGAAATTTTGTTTTTCAAAGTCTTTCCAGATTATTTCAATTTTTCAGCCAAGGTTGGTACATATCAAATCAAAAAAAAAAAAAAAAAAAAACCTGTTAAAGTAACATCATATATCATTACAATTACCTGGTAAAACCATAAGGGTACTCTTCTATGACACAAGAATATAAAAGATGGCAATTTAGCACATAGAACCTCCTATGAAAAGGTAAAACATGAAATCAAATCATGTAATAATAGTGGTTTAAAGAGCAAATCTTCAATTTGTTGATCATTTTCCTAAAGTTATCTGCTATCATCCAGACTGAATTATAAAAACTAACCTGACTGGAGAGTTCTTATCATTCAAAAGGAGCTGTGCCATCAAACTAGATGAGGTAATAGTTCTTAATAAGCAGTTTTCAGAAATAATGAAATAAATTTAATTATAGCATACTCCTTACTCTCTGTTTTTTTCAGGAATAATCAAGGTATTTACTTAAGTAATCTGAAAAATTAAAGATATAGACAAAGCTTTAATTAATCTATGTCATATATATTTTCATATCAAACAAGTAATTATATTGAGTATGAAATACTAAAACTTGCATATAGTCATTGTTTTTAATTTTAAAAGTATTTTTGTTACATGTTCATATAACTTTACTAAAATATGTAAGCCTTTTACATATTTTGCAATTAATCCTAACTCCTCATCCTATGTATGGCGATAAATTATCTGAGAACTGAGAGGGATCTTCAGGATCATATTTTTAGTTGAAGAAAAAGTCAAAGATCAAAATAACTTTGTCAAGACCACTTGGAATAGGAGTTCTCAGCAAAGTGTCTCAACACATCGTCATTAGCAGTCTTAAACCATATTGCAAGTAACGTGTTATTAACAACAGAAAAATAAGTTTGCTGTTTTCTGTTTTCTAGAGCAAAACTTAAAGCTTGTATCTATACTCATATTTCTCTCTTACATCAATATACTATGTTGATTTAGTACAAAAGTATTAGATTTGTGATGATGCTGAAAGTTGTGTGAGAATGTATCACACAAGTAATTTTCATTTACTGTGTGTGCATTTTGACAAAACAAAATGCAGAAAATCCCTAATAGAAAGAATTTGTTATAGATTCAAGATCAGAAACTGAAGTTTCTGATTGAATATTCAGTAATTTTTCTACTTTACGAGTAACAAATGACATATTGTAGTGCAACTTACACTTGTAACACAATGTTAAAATGGAAGCTTCAATTGAGATTCTTAGACCAGTGTCAAATAACCAAAGTGAGATGTCTCATCAAATACTAACCTCAAAATAAGTGGTGAAGAATCAATTGGGTAACTCAAACCCTTCACTGATGTTGAGAGTATAAGATGGTTTTGAGTTATATAGCATTGAAACATGTATATTATCATATGTGAAACAGATCGCCAGTCCAGGTTCAATGCATGAGACAGGGTTCTCAGGGCTGGTGCACTGGTATGACCCAGAGGGATGGGATGGGGAGGAAGGTGGGAGGGGGTTTCAGGATGGGGAACAAATGTACACCCATGGCTGATTCATGTCAATGTATGGCAAAACCACTACAATATTTTAAAGCAATTAGCCTCCAATTAGAATAAATAATTTTTTTTAAATAGTACATGAACAATACTCTACCACTGAACATAGTCAGGTAAAACATATTTCCCCAAATCTTTGCCTTTCTTATATTACCAGNCACCCATGGCTGATTCATGTCAATGTATGGCAAAACCACTACAATATTTTAAAGCAATTAGCCTCCAATTAGAATAAATAATTTTTTTTAAATAGTACATGAACAATACTCTACCACTGAACATAGTCAGGTAAAACATATTTCCCCAAATCTTTGCCTTTCTTATATTACCAGTGAATTTTAGAATAAAAATAAACATTAAAAAAAATTTTTAAGAGTTATATAGGAAGGCAAGGGATTTCTGTGTGTTGCTTTTATATCTGCAACTTTACTATATTCATTGATTAGCTCTAGTAAATTTCTGGTAGAGTCTTTAGGATTTTCTATGTAGAGGAACATGTCATCTGCAAACAGTGAGACTTTTACTTATTCTTTTCCAATTTGGATTCCTTTTATTTCTTTTTCTACCCTGATTGTTGTGGCCAAAACTTCCAGAACTATGTTGAATAGTAGCAGTGAAAGTTTGCACCCTTGTCTTGTTCCTGACTTTAGGGGAAATGCTTTCAATTTTTCACCATTGAGGATAATGTTTGCTGTGGGTTTGTCATACATAGCTTTTATTATGTTGAGGTATATTCCTTCTATTCCTGCTTTCTGGAGAGTTTTTATCATAAATGGATGTTGAATTTTGACAAAAGCCTTCNTGATCTTAGTTTTCTGAATGTTGAGCTTTAAACCAACTTTTTCACTGTCCTCTTTCATTTTCATCAGGAGGCTCTTTAGTTCTTCACTTTCTGCAATAAGGATGGTATCATCTGCATATCTGACGTTGATATTTCTCCTAGCAATCTTGATACCAGCTTGTGCCTCATTCAGCCTGGCATTTCGCATGATACTCTGCATATAAGTTACATAACCAAGGTGACAATATACAGCCTTGACATACCGCTGTCCTGATTTGGAATCAGGCTGCTGTTCTATAGTCAGTTCTAACTGTTGCTTCTTGAACTGCATACCGATTTCTCAGGAGGCAGATCAGGTGATCTGGTATTCCCATCTCTTCAAGAATTTTCCACAGTTTGTTGTGATCCATACAGTCAAAGGCAAGCTACCCAAAGTGATCTACCAAGTCAATACAATGTTAACCATTTTCCAATGGCATTTTTCATAAAAATAGAAAAATGTAATTTTAAAATTCATGTGTAATCAAAGTACTCTGAAGAGCTAGAATTATTTTAGAAAGAAAAACACAAGTTGAGGTATATCACATTCCCTGATTTTAAAACATAATATAAAGCTAAACAAATCAAAACAGTATGATATAGGCAAAAAGATAGACATAAACCATTGAAACAGAAGAGAAAATTCGATAATAAATTCATATATATATTGTTAAATGATCTTTTAAAAAAGTGACAAAATAATACCATGGGAAAATGATTAAACACATGTTGTTGGAAAACTGGATATCCATGTGCAAAAGAGTAACAATGGCCATTTATAGCACACACAAAAATCAATGCAAAATTGATTTAAAATTTAAATATAGACCTGAAACTGTAAAATTCCTTGAGAAAAACAGAGGAAAAGGATTAAAACATTGGTTATGGCAATTATTACTTGGATTGGCCATCAAGAACACAGATAACAAAAGAAAAATTAGACAAGTGGAATTACATTAAACTAAAAAAAAATCTGCATTCTCTTGGAAAAACTCTATTAGTCTTTGCCCTGCTTTATTCCGTATCACAAAGCCAAATATGCCTTTTACTCCAGGTGTTTCTTGACTTCTTACATTTTTTTATTTTGGGGGACTCCAAAATCACTGCAGATGGTGGCTGCAGCCATGAAATTAAAAGATGCTTACTCCTTGGAAAGAAAGTTGTGACTAACCTAGATAGCATATTCAAAAGCAGAGACATTAGTTTGCCAACAAAGGTCTGTCTAGTCAAGGCTATGGCTTTTCCAGTAGTCATGTATGGATGTGAGAGTTGGACTGTGAAGAAAGTTGAATGCTGAAGAATTGATGCTTTTGAACTGTGGTGTTGGAAAAGACTCTTGAGAGTCCCTTGGACTGCAAGGAGATTCAACCAGTCCATCCTAAAGGAGATCAGTCCTGGGTGTTCTTTAGAAGGAATAATGCTAAAGCTGAAACTCCAGTTCTCTGGCCACCTCATGTGAAGAGCTGACTCACTGGAAAAGACTCTGATGCTGGGAGGGATCAGGGGCAGGAGGAGAAGGGGATGACAGAGGATGAGACAGCTGGATGACATCACCGACGCAATGGACGTGAGTCTGAGTGAACTCCGGGAGTTGGTGATGGACAGGGAGGCCTGGCATGCTGTGATTCATGGGGTTGCAAAGAGTCGAACATGAGTGAGTGACTGAAATGAACTGAACTGA
>SJYW01050176.1:347373-363715 GCA_006410735.1 Raphicerus campestris
CTGGATTTTGCTTTTTGTATACAATCTGACAATGTCTGCCTCTTAACTGGATTTATAAATCTATACATAAAATGTAATTAGTGTTATGAGTAGACTTCAATTTACCATTCTGATATTTATTTTATAGTCATTACATTTAAACTTTGTTCTTTGTGTTCTGCCTTTCTTTGTATTGAGGACCTAGGTTTCATTTAACCTCCACTACATGGTAGCACTAATGGTAAAGAACCCACCTGCCAAAGTAGATGATGTAAGGGTTGCAAGTTCAATTCCTGGGTGGGGAAGATCTGGAGGAGGGGCCAGAAACCCACTCCAGGATTCTTGCCTGGAGAATCCCATGGACAGAGGAACCTGGCAGGCTGCAATCCATAGTGTTGCAAAGAATCATACAAAACTAAAGTGACGTAACACACACATAGGTACACATACATGTATTTGCAATTGCAATATATATTATATACAACCGCATATATATATTTTTATACTATAATTATAATACTTAATGTTCTTCATTTATAATATATAATACATATTTGTATTTATTTAATACAATTTAATAACACAATTTGTATTATTGTACAATAAATTAAATGTATTATACTCTGCCTTTAAATAATACCATACTTCTTAAGGCAAACAGTGTAAGAAACTTACATTGCATTTCCATTTTCCTCTCTATCCTTTGGCTTATATTTTCATATATTTTATGTATAATCCCACAACTCTCTGATATTTTTGCTTTAAATCGGCAATTGTCCTTTAAAGAGTCTAATGTTATATGAAAATGTGTTTACATTCTTCTAAATATTTACTTTTCCACTACAGTTTATCCTTTTATTTAGATTCAATTTTCCTTTCTGACGTTTTTCTTTTCAGAATGACAAAAGTTCTATAACATTCTTTGGAATGTGTTTCTAATCCTCAGATTCCATTTATCTGAAATTTCTTTATTTTGCCTTCACTTTTTAAAGATGTATAAAGTTCTAGTTACATGTAGCTGTATATCCTTAATTTCTCTGGCTGCTTTCAAGTGTTTCTCTATATCTTTGATTTTCAGCTGTCTGAATATGACATTTCTGTATCATTTTTTGTATTTATCTTACTTGAGTTTGGCTGAGCTTCTTGAATCTCTGTGTTGTTATTCTTCAAATACAGAGAATGTTCAACCAATTAAATTTTTTTTTTTGCCCCATTTATCTTTCCCCGTGGGATTCCAACTACATAGACATTTGACCACTTGCTGTTAGCCCAGACTCCACAGGCACAGTTATCTTTCAATATGTTTTTTTCCTCTGTGTGTTTAAATCTACATAATTCAATACAATGTATATACTTACATGTTTTTATATATACATGTGTATCTAATTTATATAAATACTATATATAATGTATTATATAACAATATAATTTTATTAGCCAGTGTTCAAATTTATTGATTCTTTCTTTTGCAATGTTTAATTTGTTCTAAATTCTATATAATAAATTTTTATTTTGGATGTTGTAGTTTTTCATTTCTAAAATTTCTACAGACTTTTATTTTATAGTTTGTATATCTCTGCTATTGTTCTGCACTTACCCATTTCTAGCTCTTTGTATATTATTTGAGAGATTTGTAATAATTGTTTTAAAGTAATTGCTTCACCTGGCTTCTCCTTTAGTCTACTTTTACTGACAGTTTTTACACTTGATTATGGTAAAATTTAACCAACTTTTTTTTAAGGCCAAGTAAGAGCATACTGTGTATTGTGGAGATGCATTATAGACAATTTGGATTGTGTTAACTTCTAATCATATTGGCTTTTATTCTGACAGGCAGTTAAATTAATAGACTAACCTGATTTTATTGATGCTTAGCTTTAATATTTGTTAAGGTGATTCTATTTTGATTTTTTTCCTTTATTCTAGGGCATAGCTCTCATCCTGGGCTTACTTCTACTTAAGGGTACCTTTCAATGTTCCACCCACAGTAAACTACCTACTGGCTATAGCACTGTAAGAATAAAAAGAAGAGGAACAATTCAGTTAAGTACAGTCACTCAGTCATGTCTGACTCTTTGAGACCCCATGAACTGCACCATGCTGGGCCCCCTTGTTCATCACCAACTCCCAGAGTTCACTCAGACTCACGTCCATCGAGTCGGTGATGCCATCCAGCCAGCTCATTCTTCTGTCGCCCCCTTCTCCTCCTGCCCCCAATCCTTCCCAGCATCAGAGTCTTTTCCAATGAGTCAACTCTTCGCATGAGGTGGCCAAAGTACTGGAGTTTCAGCTTCAGCATCATTCCTTCCAAAGGACACCCAGGACTGATCTCCTTTAGAATGTACTGGTTGGATCTCTTTGCAGTCCAAGGGACTCTCAAGAGTCTTCTCCAACAACACAGTTCAAAAGCATTAATTCTTCGGTGCTCAGCTTTCTTCACAGTCCAACTCTCACATCCATACATGACCACTGGAAAAACCACAGCCTTGACTAGACAGACTTTTGTTGGCAAAGTAATGTCACTGCTTTTGAATATCCTAAGAGGATAAGGACCCATAAAAGGAGACTTTCCTCCTATAGTGTCGTACCAGAACCCTTTATTGATGGCTTCTAACATTATTTAAGTTGGTGAAGAAAAAAAAGTAAGGTTTATTTATAGTATCATAATTCATGGCAAAGAATAATGGATTTTTATAACTGGCACAGATGGTGCAATACCTTCTTACTTGTCACAAAGTAGAAAGGAAACAAGTCATAGTAAGTTCATTTTCAATCTCCAGTCACTTGGTATATCCAAACTTCAGTCTGCATCTCTTCTTCCTGGTAACACTGTTTTTGGTTTTTTTCTGTAATATATTCTATGTACTAATATGTCATCCCAAATTGGGAAGTGCCATTTTTCAGCTATTGCAACATCTGGGTCATATGCAGTTTTGTGAGAACCTACTCAGAATTCAGTGCAACACCTGAGTTTCCACTGAGACTCTTATTTGGCAAGTCTTGAACTTTAAACTCTTCTCACCAGCATTGCAGCAACTCCTTCCTGGAAAGTTTCACTAGCACCTTGGTGCACAGTATCCTAGTGGGTCTTGCTGACATCCCATTGAAAAGCCTACTAGATAGTCCCATCACCAGCACAGCAAGTTACTTCTTAGTACATTTTCCCAGAATCAAAATGGACAGTTACCTAGAGGATTTTGCTGCAGTTCCAATGAGTGGTTTCTCCTCAGCAGCCATGGCCTGTGACAGCTCACCAAATCTCTTACATACAGTGTTTCAGAGCCACATACTTTCTGTGAAGACTGAATCTTAGTCCTGTTGTGAGCATTATCTCTTTCAGGTTTGTTCCTTCCTTAAGTACACTCCCTCAACCCTGCATATGCTTTTTCAGGATTCTCTAGGTTTCTCTTTATCTGTTCTTAGTAGTTAGTCCCCTTTTACAATTTATTAATGCTGTTCAAATTGCTGGTTTGTTTTCGGTCTCCTTAATGGACCCTGACATCTGTAAACAATCTCAATGCAACATGAATTACAGTGCTTAAACTTTTCAAATGGTATTCAGCTCAACTCAAATCAGTTGAGGGTTCCACAAGCTACGTTTGGTTCCTGGAATATCTACAAATGGAACAATAGCAAGAAATGTAGATTTAGTTAGAGTGAAGTTAACAAAACATTGGAAAACATAATTCATCCTGAAACAAACACACTACTTCAAAAACAGTCTAGGAACTATAGTGCAGATGTCAGTAAGTGATGCTCCTTTGATGACAAAGCATTTCATCTGGAAAATGTAACTGAAAACAACATGAAGCCATTTAAGAATGGATAATATAAAACTCTGAATTCGTACCCTCTGCATGGACTTTCTATTTGGTTACTGATATTTTTTAACCTGTGAACATGGGTTCAAATACATCTTTCAAAGCCCCTTGCTCAAAGTACCTGTGTTTACCTCATATTCCCTCTTCCAAAACAATTCATTTTTCCCTCAGTCTTCAGTCTCACTGCGGTCCTTTCTTCACACTAGTTTCTAGTGGTGTTTGTTTTTCATTGTCACAAGTGGAGACCAGGAGCCTGGAAAACTGTTAACTACTAGATTTTGTTTTATTTGGTAGGTACTTGAAGCAAATGATTCCTTTTCCACTGCTGGGAGGTGCTGAAACTTGGGAGACTGGCTGCTATTTGCTCTTCTTGAAGCTTATTGACTGTCAGTTTCTCTGGGAACTGCCTGCTGTGGCTAGGGAATGTGAAATGGCTTCTGTAGCTCCTACTGAGAAAGTATTCATTTTCTTAGTGATAAAGTGTTTCCCTCTGAAATATCATTGAAAGATTATCGCTACTGGTTACTGCTCTTCTTGGGAAAGCGAGGTTTCCTTTTAGCAGGTTATTAACTGAAGTAGATAAATGAGCATATTTTATCATTAAGGACCCCATAGGATTTGCAAATGCTTATTTATCCAAAGTGATACAAATTGTCAAGTTAACAAATATTCTGACTGATGAGCATATACAATTATTTCATTCAACTCAATAGGTTTTAAGAAGTATCTAGTGTATGTTTAGAATCAAATTAAAGCAGAAGTAGTCATTAAAAAAAATTAAGGTCCCAGAGTCAAACTTCTGATATTTGAAGCTAATATTTCTACTATACATGTAATTTAAGCAGTCTTTCAAGACCCGAAATTCCTCATCTGTAAACAGAAATATTTCCTGCCTCTTAGAATGAGTATGTAAGAAATTTCATGTAGAGTTATTTATAATTGTTGTTGTTCAATCACTAAGACACGTCTAATTCTTTGCAACCCCATGGACTTCAGTATGCCAGGCTTCCCTGTCCTTGACTATCTCTCAAAGTTTGCTCAAATTCATGTCCATTGAGTTGGTGATGCTATTTAAACATCTCATATATTTTTAAATATTAGAAAACTATATAAAAATGTTCCTGTCCTCAAGAAGCTTGTATAAAACAAAAAATAAACAATAAAATATAGCATGTAATAGATTATCATGCCCTTTAAAATAAATTTTATAAATTACAGCATTGCTGCTGCTGCTAAGTCGCTTCAGTCGTGTCTGATTCTGTGCAACCCCACAAACACCAGCTCACTCATCAGGCTCCCCTGTCCCTGGGATTCTCCAGGCAAGAACACTGGAGTGGGTTACCATTTCCTTCTCCAATGCATGAAAGTGAAAAGTGAAATTGAAGTCGCTAAGTCACGTCCGACTCTTAGCGACCCCATGGACTGCTGCCTACCAGGCTCCTCCATCCATGGGATTTTCCAGGCAAGGGTACTGGAGTGGGTTGCCATTGTCTTCTCTGAGGTAGCCCTAAACCTATATATATGTGTGCGTGTGTGTGTGTGTATTCATGCATGTGTTAGTCTGTTAGCCATTCAGTAGTGTCCAACTCTTTATGACCCATGGACTATATAGCCCAAGAGGCTCCTCTGTCCATGGAATTCTCCAGATAAGAATACTGGAGTGGGCAGCCCTTCCCTTCTCCAGGGATCTTTCTGATTTAGGGATTGAATTTGGATCTCCTGCATTGCAGGCAGATTCTTTACTGTCTGACCCACCAGGGAAGCCCTTATATATATGTGTGTACACACATACATAAAACTCTGAAAGTTAGTGCTGGCCCCCTAAAATTATTTTCCTCCTCATGAGTACATAGTAGGATTGCTCTTCTCTCCCTCCTGCAAGTTAAATATGACCATATTTCACCCTCTGTAAGCAAATTGTTGTGAATCACTTCCAGACAAAAACTTAAAGAGCCCACTTACAGTTCTACAAGCACTTTTTCTCTCTGTCCTGACAGCAGTGTTTTAGAAAGCAGTGGTTGCCATGTAACTTAAGCCACATTAGGGGATGTCTGGTAAGGTCTGAAGACATTTTTTAGTTGGCATGACTGTGGAGGGTGTTACCTGCATCTAGTGAGTAGAAGCCACTTCTGCAATAAATATTTTACAGTTCACTGGAAATCCCTAACCCTCCCACTCTAAAACAACAAAAAATTTGACAGTCTAAGCTGGAATAAAGATTGCTGGGAGAATTATCAATAACCTCAGATATGCAGATGACACAACCCTTATGGCAGAAAGTGAAGAGGAACAAAAGAGCCTCTTGATGAAAGTGAAAGAGGAGAGTGAAAAAGTTGGCTTAAAGCTCATTCACAAAACTGAGATCATGGCATCTGGTCCCATCACTTCATGGAAAATAGATGGGGTAACAGTGGAAACAGTGTCAAACTTTATTTTGGGGGGGGGCTCCAAAATCACTGCAGATAGTGACTGTAGCCATGAAATTAAAAGACGCTTATTCCTTGGAAGAAAAGTTATGACCAACCTAGACAGCATATTGAAAAGCAGAGACATTACTTTGCCAACAAAAGTCCATCTAGACGAGGCTATAGTTTTTCCAGTGGTCATGTATGGATGTGAGAGTTGGACTGTGAAGAAAGCTGAGCGCCGAAGAACTGATGCTTTTGAATTGTGGTGTTGGAGAAGACTCTTGAGAGTCCCTTGGACTGCAAGGAGATCCAACCAATCCATTCTTAATGAGATCAGCCCTAGGTGTTCTTTGGAAGGAATGATGCTAAAGCTGAAACTCCAGTACTTTGGCCACCTCATGCGAAGAGTTGACTCATTGGAAAAGACTCTGATCCTGGGACGGACTGGGGGCAGGAGGAGAAGGGGATGACAAGGGATGAGATGGCTGGATGGTATCACTGAGTCAATGGACGTGAGTCTGAGTGAACTCCGGGAGTTGGTGATGGACAGTGAGGCCTGGCGTGCTGCGATTCATGGGGTCTCAAAGAGTCGGACATGACTGAGCGACTGAACTGAACTGCAACTGTCAATAGTACCAATATTAAGAAACCCTAGCTTGGAGTAAGGAAAAGTTGGATGGTGATTCGTTATTGTCCAGAAATGAGCAAGAAGCATAAGCAAGAAATAACCCTTAGCTATTTTGGACCACTAAAATTTCAAATTGTGTGTTATCACAACACAGCCTAATTTTTCCTAGTTGACACATTTAGTTTGCAATTTGAGTGAAATTAGAACACAATGGGCTTCTTCAAGTGACATTTAAATAATTTCTTTCTGATATTTCTGGACTTAATATCCATGAAAACATGACTGCTGGAATTAAAATTAAGGTTGAAATTTGTTTAAAATGGAAAATAAATAGATCAATTCAGATTTCAAGATAGTATAGCTAGTTTTCAGAGTGAAATGATTGCTCATGAGAAGCATCTGGCTTTAATGCTTAATGTTCTTGCTCTAAGAAACCCAACTATCCAATCAAAATGCTTGGGAGAAAAACAGATTATGAAATTTGCTTTAAAAATAAACTGCAGGTTGTAATTTTGCTGGAAAAAATAAACTTTATATCACTTTTAGTTAAATATTTTAATATTTCCTACTATCCTTTTTATGAAATAATTTAACACACCTTAAAGCAATCACAAAAAGGCTATTTTGATTTATTCTTTTAGGGAATTAAAGAGAAAATAATTTAAAAATTATAAAGATAAGATTTTTTATAAGCTGTAGTTCTTTTGATGAAAAATAGTATTTGTGATATCAGATATAAAACATGCAATTTTAATTTGTTTTCAAAGTCACAGATTTTCTCTCAAGACATTCATTTAACTTTTCATTTACTACTCTCCATAGTTAATATATTCTCTTAATTCAAATAATTAAGATGTATGAAAAGATAAATAGTGAAAAGTTTCACTCCCAGTTTGGCCATTACCTGTGACCCCCATAGGTGCGTGGCTAGAACCACTCATGAATGGCACCACCTGGAGCTGACACGCTGTCATAATACATCCAATCTCATCATGTTAACCTCATTCACAGTAACCCTGTTATTAGTTTCATATTGTTTTACATATATTTATTCCCTTATAAATTAGTGATATATAATAAATGCCAATGCATCCATATACATATGGAAACAAATTCTGATTAACTTTTTTCTCGCTTTTTACTATTTTTCTTATACTAAGCACATCCATAGGCTGGAACATAATCTCCATGTCCATCCACAATAAAAAGTTCTCAAAAAAAATCACATTGTTCCACAGCCTTAGATAAAAGCTACTACCCAAAGGCTCCCATTTTCAAATCTGCCATTCCTAGCAACATCCTTTAATTGAGTTTATTTCCACAACTTATCCTATTGACATAGCTGCCATACCCACACATACTTCATATTCCCTCTGTTATACCTCTGATGATCTAATGCCTAATAATGTGTCAATGACTGATAATGCTTTGAGTGTTACCCTTCAAAGAGAAATATATACTGTGATTTTATTTTAATTCTCACTAATATATTATTTGAGGTTAAGTTTTAAAATGTTTAAACTTTCATTTAAAAGAGACTTTAAACATCCTGTTTTGGCTGATATCAGAATCAGAGTATTTAAATCTCCACTTCTAGCTATGTGCTTCCCTGGTGGCTCAGAAGTAAACAGTCCACCTGCAATTCAGAAAACAGGTTCAATCCCTGGGTCAGGAAGATCCCCTGGAAAAGGGAATGGCTACCTTCTTCAGTATTCTTCCCTGGAGAATTCCATGGACAGAGGACCCTGGCAGGCTATAGTCCATGGGGTTGCAAAGAGATGGACATGACAGAGCAACTAACACTTCTAGCTATCAACGGAAATGACCTTCAAAATATGGAAACAGAGGAAAATAAGCATTCCCATTAATCTTGGAAATGAAAATTTACCATCCATACACTAAGATGTCAAGGTATTTCTGAATTACATAATGTAGATACGCTCAGATTAGGAGCCACAGAGAGCCAACTGATTATCTATACTTTTGTGAAAGTTGTACACATAGGAAATATATAAATAAGGCCCTCAGTCTACAACAGATGAAAAGCTTCTGCATAGCAAAAGAAACAATCTGCAAAATGAAAAACAAAAGGAGAAAAGATGTGCTAACCATTTATCTGAGAGGACTTAATATTAAATATATAAGGAAATCATATAACTCAATAGCAAAAAAAAAAAAAACACAAAATAATTAAATTATGGGCAAATGGCTTAGACATTTTCTGAAGAAGACATACATGAAAAGGTGTTCAACATCACTAATCACCAGGGAAATACAAACCAAAACTGCAATGAGATATAACCTCACACTTGTTAAAATGGTTATTATCCAAAAGACAAGAGATAACAAGTATTGGTAAGAATGTGGAGAAAAGGAAATCCTTGTGCACTGTTAATGGATACAAACTGGTGCAGCAGCTATAGAAAACAGTATGGCAATTCCTCAAAAATCAAAAATAGAAGTGCTGTATGATCCAGCAATTCCATTTCTTTGTGTATATACAAAGGAAATAAAAACACTATCTATCTAGAAGAGACATCTGCATTCCTACATTAATTGCTATATTATTCACAATAGCAGAGACATGAATCAATCTGTGTCCATCAATGAATAAATGGATAATGAAAATGTGATATGTATATAATATATAATTTTCATACATAGGCGTATTATTTGGCCATGAAAAAAGTCCTGCCACTTGTAACAACATGTTTGGACTTTGAGGGTGTTATACTAAGTGAAATAAGTCAGATGAAGTGAGACAAGTACAGCATATTCTCATCTGTATGTGGAATCTAATGAAACCAAACTCAGAAATAGAAAATAGAATAGTGATTGCCCAGAGCTGAGGGTGGGGCAAATGGGGAAGAATTATTCAAATGAAGCAAACTGCAGCTATAAGATGAGTAAGTTCTGGGTATCTAACGGATAGCATAGTGACTATAATTAACAATACTTTGTTATATACTTCAAAATTGTTAGGAGAGTAATTCTTAAATGTTAAGACCACAAGAAAAGGTAATTATATATGGGCATAGAAGTGTCAACTAGCCTTATTATGATAATCATTTCATAATATATGCATATATCAAATCATCCTATTGCATACTTTAAATTTACTAATGTCATATGTCAATAATACCTCAGTAAATCTGGGGGGAAACGCCCTGACAAAAAAAATAACATTTGATTTGCCATCACAATAAAAAATAAGCTATCATTTCACTGAAAGCAGTGAAAAGATATATAGTATGAAGAATAAGGAAAAGTCCAAATTAAAGCATAATTTTTTAAACTCTTTTTCTATGTAGTAGATTTCCTACAAGAAATTATGTTGTCAGAAAATAATTATTTTTCATCTTTGAAAGATTTAAATATAAGTATTTGAAAGATTTAAACACTGTAAAAATTGTGTTTGAAAAATATATTTCAATTTCCTCCTTAATAATGATATTTTTGTTTAACAAACATACACACTTTATCCCCCATTTTGCATATCTCGATCTCATGAAGTCAATGAGACTTTTTTCTCCAGGTAATTTGAATTTTGAGCAGAATCATGTGGAGCATGAACATAGTTGGAGCTAAGACATTTGATGACAGTTTCTGATGACAAATTTCTTGAATATCTTAATGCTTAATGGTTTAGTTTCCCTTCCATTTCCTAAATTAAACCATGAACTTTCCAATGAGTACCTTTTTTGCTCATTGGATTTATGGGTTTTGTTCCTAAAACAACAAATAAATTTCATTGCATTTTTATATCACCAAAATCAAAACATATTCTTGAGATTAGAGCAAGAACCTAAGAAAAAACAGTATGAGACCTGTAAAAAATTCAACATGAACAACATGAGGTCAAAATTTAAAATATGATGTAGACATTGAAAAACAAATTTATAACTGAAGAAAATCTATTTTGGAAAAAGGAAAAGCACTAGAATTCTTCCACATTTCTGAAGGTGACAAAGCAATAAAAATTAAATAATTGTTATAGAAAGAATGTTTGTGTTTTCCCCACCCTCAATTCATATGTTAAAGTCCTAACACATATTAGGGCTAAATTTGGAGATGGGGCTTCTAAAGAAGTAAATAGTGTTGAATAGGGTCATAAGAGTGGAGTCCTGATCCTTTAGGATTGTATCCTTATAAGAAGAGAAATAAGAGAACATTTTTTATCTCTTTCCCTGCACTCATGCACCAAGGAAAGGCCATGTGAAAACATATTCAGGAGGCTGTCATCTGCAAGCCAAGAAGAGAGTCTTAACCTTCTGGGACCAAATTTGTTAGAACCTTGATCTTAACACTAGCCTCCAGAACTGTGAGAATATAAATCTCTGCTGTTTAAGTCACCCAGCCTGTGGCATTTTGTTATGTANGAGGCTGTCATCTGCAAGCCAAGAAGAGAGTCTTAACCTTCTGGGACCAAATTTGTTAGAACCTTGATCTTAACACTAGCCTCCAGAACTGTGAGAATATAAATCTCTGCTGTTTAAGTCACCCAGCCTGTGGCATTTTGTTATGTAAGCCTGAACAGACTGATAAAGATGATGAAAAAAATAAAAACTAGATCTAAGAAATTTAATCTACAGGGGAAAAATAAAGAGCTTAAAGAATCCATGATAATACAGAGCAAATGGATCCAAAATAATAAATAAAGAAATAATACAAACATTCTTAAGCTGAAAATGAACATTAGCTTGGATATTTAAAGGGTTCACTAAGTAACAAAAAATAAGTATATACATATATAAAAATAAATATCTTAAAGAATAAAGAACATCTCTACAAATATCAAGAAAAAAATTAACTGTAAAAATATATAAAAAAAATAAAACTGCCTTCAAGTATCTACCACACAATAATAAATGACAATAAGAATAGATTCATGTATGCAGCATTTTGGATAAAAAGCACTGGTGCTTAAGAAAGCTGTATTACAGTCAACAAAATTTTTGTAGGGTAATATACTAAACAAACTTAAACACCTCAATATATTAATAGATTGACACAATCAAGATTTACTTCTCACTCACATCACAATTCACCTTGGTCTGAGGAAGAGCCCACCCTCTCTGCTGCATGCAATCATTCAAGGACACAAGTCCTTCCATGCTTAGCCCAGAAGAGACATATCACTCCCTCACAAGCTGTGAACAAGAATGGGTGATATGGCCAGACCTCAAGATAGGGGACTGGAAAATGCATTTTGGCTGCATGCTCGGGTAAAGGAACACATCTGAGAAACATCTAACCAGTACTATCTAATAGAACTTTCTATTAGAAATCATGGAAATGTTCTTCTGTACTGGTAATATGGTAAGCATAAACCAAATATGGAACAGTGGTAAAGAATCTGTCTGCCAGTGCAGGAGACAGCAGGAGATGTGGGTTCAATCCCTGGGTCAGGAAGATCCCCTGGAGTAGGAAACGGCAACCTGCTCCAGTATACATGCCTAGAAAATTCCATGGACAGAGAAGCCTGGCAAGCTACAGTCGACGGGGTCTCAAAGATCAGACACACACACACACACAGGCATATATGTTATTTAGCCCCTGAAATGAGGCTAGAGTGACAGAGAAAATGAATATTTGATTTTATTTATTTGTTTTAATTAATTTAACTGTAAATAAATACATGTGAGTGGTGGTTTTCATAGTGGAGAGTGCAGACCACATGCACAGGACAATAGATTGTGTTCAAAGATGCACTATTGGTCTTGGTAAAAATTTGGAGACACGACAAATAACAATTATTTAGGAAGCTGTGATATGATCTCTTCAGCAAATAGTTCAAATATTATCTGCTGAATATCAGTTCTGGGCCTGTGGAGGATAGAAATTTAGATTTGGTAGGAAATATCAGAGTATCAGAAAATATTGGCTTTTCTAAAACTTAGTGAGGTACTGCAAAGAGCAGTATCCTTTGGTCTAAGGCATCAGTTTTCTGTGGCTCAAACCAGAAACATCAGCATCACCTGGAAACATGGAAAAGGAAATTCTCCAGACCCACTGGGGACCTATTGTGGGGGTGGGGCACAGCAATCTGTGTTCAATCAGCAGTCTGGGTAATACTGCCACATGCTAAATTTTGAGAATCACTGATCTAAAGCAAAAGTTCTCAACACTAGTTGCTCATTACAATCATCAAGGGGACTTTAAAAAACAGGGTTGCCATGGCTCCATCCTCAGAGATTTTTGTTTGTTATGCAGTAGAACCAAGGATTTGAAAAAGCTCTCTAGGTGATTCAAATATACAAACAGAATTGAGAATCAAAACTGAGGTGACCCAGACTGAAAGCAGGAAAGAAAATAGAACACAGTCTTAGCACAAATCACTTTTTCTGCCTGTGGTCCAAACACAAAACTGCTGAAGGTCCATCATAACTTTGGATAAATATAATAGCACGATTCGACTTTCTGTACCATTTCATGTGAGCAAAGACGAGCTACTAGGAATGCAAACAGAAGCAAGGACTGGGCTCCTGGTAGTGCCAGGAGACTGGTAAATCTGAAGCCCCAGTCCAGCCAGCTACACAAGCCTCCTGACAAAGCCTCTGAGAAGCATCCTGGGAAACGGTTCCCTGTGCCTCCCCTCACAGTCCAGGGCTGCTCACTACTCTGAGGAAGAAGCCAGGGCCCGAGCAGTGGTCACAGGCACCAACTCAGGAGCCAAACTGTCTCCAGTTCTGCCACTGCCTCTTATTAGCTGTGCAACTTGGGAAAATAGAGGAACTCTTTTATGCCTCACTTTCTTCTCTAAAATGGAGATAATACTATTGTACCTTTGGCACAGGGCTGCTCAGAAGAAAGAAAGAATAAATGAATGTATTGTTCAGACACTTAAAACAGCACTTGACACATATTGTTAGAAATAAGATTAGAAACAAAGCTCATGTCAGCTTGTTGCTAAGAAACAAAAAACAGTTCAATATTGAATGATTATTAGTTAGACAATGGTTATTAGCTATAAAAATAATTGTACATACATTATATGTGATATACAAGCATATACATTTTAACATATTACATGTTTTAATATATATGTGGGCATATGTATAGTTTCTAGACATCATTCTAAAAAATATCTATGAATGAAAGAGAAAATATAATGAGACACCACATTCTAATATATTTGTAGCATGACAGAAAATGCACAACTAATATATCAGATAAATATAAGCACCGTGATAAATAAAACAACATAAGAAATAAGAAATGGTATTTGAGAAGTAACTTGACAGAAATTAAGAAAATCATGTTCATACCTAGGGTCAGAAAAATAGGACCTGAGGAAACATCAATACAAAAGCCCTGGGAAATTACATTTTAAGTGCTCAACAAATAGCAAAAAAAAAAAAAGTATCATTAGAATGAACTGACTGAAGTACAGGTATTAGATAATGAGGCTTCAGAGATGGTCACGGCCAAGATGCATAAAGTCTTGGTCTTGCAAGGTATGCCCAAGATATCAAATTTTATTTTTAAACAATGAGAAGACAAAATTGTTTGAGCAGGCAAGTTTTCTTGATCTATGTACTATACAGCTTCAAAGTCAAATCTACTTTAGCTTCCATGTAGTGAACTCATAATACTAGGTCAGGAGTAGAAGTGGCAGCAAGTTATGAAGCTATTGCACAATGAAGTTTGCCACCCAGGAAAAAGACTATACTGGTTTGAGCCAAAATGATGAACCAAGATGATGGTATAGAAGTGGTGACAATTAGATCTGAATAAATGTGGATTTGTGGATTTGATTTACGAGCATGTTTGGCCTGAAAAAATTCAATGAATCATAGGGCCAGATTCTTGGACTGTGAGAAGACCCAACAGTTTGGCCTTGTTAAATGTGAATTTCATGGAGGCTCCAAGGAGAAATTGGAAATGCAAGTCTGACACTCAAGGGAAACGTGGGAGCTAAAGACATTAACTAGGCTTTACAAGTGTATATAAATCCATGAAAATACCTGAGGTTTCTTAGTAAGTGAATGTAAGATAGAGGGGGAAAAAAAAATTGTTTGGCATCCAACTTATTAAAGTGAAGTGTTTGCCACCCAGGCCTGACTGTAAGAAATCTCTGACTGCTCAATTCCTGAAGCAATTTCCTTAAGCAAAACTTAAGGAAATAGGAAAAATCACTTCTAAGGTGTTAATTTCCAGACATGAAAATCCTCCCAGTATCCCTTGGAAAAGTGATCATGGAGGACATTGGACCAGGAAGGCTCCATCTATCCACACTTGTAGGAAGTATGGCTGTTCCTTTGTAGAATTCACTCTTCAGCCAAGGGGAAAACAATTTAGAGGCCATTATCTCATAGAATAAAACCTGTAACTCTGATTGCTGCATGTTGCTTTCCATTTCCCTGTTTCTTAAAGGGAGGTATTTGTTTTATCTTGTTTTTATTTTAAAACATGTATGTGGAGGTGGCTTTATATTTTAGCCCATAAATGGACAGAACATGAAATGAAATATCCAGATCTGATTGAAGGAACTAAACAGAAACCAGAGATTTTAAATGCAGTAACTGAGTAAGATTTCAGGTAGTGTTTCGATGGAAAATAATAAATTTGTTTTCAATTACACATGAACTAATTGCTTTATTTATCATGGACAATGTTGAAAGTTTAGGTATTGGTAAATGGGCACAGACATGTCTATCAAAGATGAAATGTAGTGAATAGTTTTATTTTTGCCTTTTTAAGAATTTCTCTCTCCTCCCCTTGGCCAGCCTTTCCTTTAGGCAACAGTACCTTGAATCACCGTCCACAGTGATTTTGGAGCCCAATATCTGTCACTGACTCCACTGTTTCCCTTTCTATTTGCCTGAAATGATAGGACCAGATGCCATGATCTTAGTTCTTTTTTTTTTTTTTTACTTTACAATATTGTACTGGTTTTGCCATACATCAACATGAATCTGCCATGGGTGTACATGTGTTCCCCATCCTGAACACCCCTCCCACCTCCCTTTCCGTACCACCCCTCTGGGTCATCCCAGTGCACCAGCCCCAACCATCCTGTATCCTGCATCAAACCTAGACTGGCGATTCATTTCTTATATGATAGTATACATGTTTCAATGCCATTCTCCCAAATCATCTCACCCTCTCCCTCTCCCACAAAGTTCAACAGACTGTTCTATACATCTGTGTCTCTTTTGCTGTCTCGCATACAGGGTTATCATTACCATCTTTCTAAATTCCATATATATGTGTTAGTATACTGTACTGGTGCTTTTCTTTCTGGCTTACTTCACTCTGTATAATAGGCTCCAGTTTCATCCACCCCATTAAAACTGATTCAAATGTGTTCTTTTTAATAGCTGAGTAAGACTCCATTGTGTATATGTACCACAGCTTCTTTCTTGTCCATTCATCTGCTGATGAACATCTAGGTTGCTTCCATGTCCTGGCTATTATAAACAACGCTGCGATGAACATTGGGGTACAAGTGTCTCTTTCAGTTCTGGTTTCCTCAGCAGTGGGATTGCTGGGTCATAAGGCAG
>SJYW01050176.1:387710-414192 GCA_006410735.1 Raphicerus campestris
TACTGATTTGTATTGTTTTTCTACCTGCTCTTTGGTGGATTTTTTTTTTCTTTTGAGGAGAAGACTTTTCATCTTATTTATTTTCCAAATCTATTACTTAGAGTTCTCACAAGTTAATGTTTTTTAAGTTTCATAATTAATGATAGCAAATGTTAAGTTGTTTTTAAATTAGGAGAGTTTTATTATTTTCTGATGAATATTGTCATAAACCACTGTCTTCAGAGAAGTTTTATTGACACTCTGATTTCCTCACTAACTCTTTTGCTTTTTTTAAGCCAAGAATGTAGAAGGTAGAATGCAGACAATGGAAGTGGTAACACCTGTGGAGTGATACGGAATGATGTCAGGTGTATGTGATATATACGTGCGTGCTTGCAAATCTTTGCAGCTGCTAGCTGCCATCTCTTTTCTTTCTCAGTTTTGCTTTATCCAAATCCCATCTCCCATCCTGGCAAGGTCACAGTTGCTTCACAAACTTAAAAACATTGGGAAATGCTGGTATACAGAAACACTAGTATGGAAGAAAATTCCCTGGTGGCTCAGATGGTAAAGTGTCTGCCTACAATGTGGGAGACCTGAGTTCAATCCCTGGATCAGAAAGATCTCCTAGAGAAGGAAATGGCAACCCAGTCCAGTATCTTGCCTGGAAAATCCCATGGACGGAGGAGTCTGGTGGGTTACAGTCCATGGGGTCGCAAAGAATTGGACAGGACTGAACAACTTGAAAGATCAATTCTATCAGTATTCCAGAATAGTGCTTTCTCTCTGCATGGTGTTAGCATATTATTTTGTGACAATACTACTGGCGGTAGTTACATGTTAGAAGTTCTAAATCTTTTCACCAAATTACACAGTATTCTACAAAATCACAAAACAGTGCAAAATATATTTTCATATGGATTAAACTGAAATCTCTGATTTTAGAGATTAAACTGATCTCTCTAGTGTCTTGTATTAGTTAACATTTTGTCTCAATTCAAGAGTGACGGTTTTACATTGTTTTATCTTTAATAGAAAGGATAGGAAGACAGCTAAGAGATGAATCCTACAGTCTTTTATTTTGGAATATATTAAAATCATCCAAAATTCTTAATTCTGTACAAATAAATAGCACAGTTCTCAGAAACGTATTTGTCTCTTTAGAAAGGGATAGATAAACAAACACAATTATTTAAAAATATGAGTGGGTTCAAAACATAATAATTTGTTAAACTGAGAGACTCTTTTCTATATTTCTTTTTTGGTCAATTCATAGGTTCATTATAAGAAATACTAAGAACACTTGTCTATATCAAGAACTGTATTAGATGCTAAAAGTAAGAAATAGACTTTATTTTCAAAAGCTTACTGTCTCCTACACGGGAAGACAATAATACTGAAAACTATTACATAAGATGGAAAGTGAAAGTGAAGTCACTCAGTCGTGTCCAACTCTTTGCAACCCCATGGGCCATAGCCTACCAGACTTCTCTGTCCGTGGGATTTTCCAGGCAATAGTACTGGAGTGGATAGTCATTTCCTTCTCCAGGGGATCTTCCCAACGCAAGGATCGAACTCAGGTCTCCTGCACTATAGACAGATGCTTTACCATCTGAGCCATCAGGGAAGCTTACATAAGATAGAAGTAGATACTAAAAATATTTTTAAGTGGTAGAAATGGTGACGTGGTTCCACTTGAGCAGAATCATTAGAAACTAATTGAAATGGTTTTGGAAATGTTGCATAAACTATGGTATCTGCGGATAAGTGAGAGACATCATTCCAAACAGAGAACTGAATGAGCCAGATCTCTGAAGCAATAAGGGTTGGATACACACACTTACTCTTTTGTGGGACAGAAACTGGGTTTAGCATTGGCAATACAACAATGAATATTAAGGAGGTTGATATAATGGAGTGCACAGTCTGGTAACAATCTGGAAAGAACAAGAGAATCTTTGCCACGAACACCAGTACCACCCAAGGGAGTAACAATGTAAAGGATATTGGAATCTGGAGAAAGGATGTAGTTCGGTGAAATGCTGGTATGTGTGTGTATGTGCATGTGTGCACACATACATGAAAGCATATGAGTGTGTGTGTACATAGTTTAAGCATGTGAGAGACATAATCATAATTGTGATTTAGAAAGATTAAATTGGTAGAAATAAATAATATGAAGCTAGTAGAATAGAAGTCATGTGGCCAGGGAAGAGTTTACTTTTGCATAGCAAATGCACTTCTTTTTAAAGTAAAGTCTTACATTTTAGCTCTCTGTCCCCTTCAATCTTCATTTTGTTTAGGTTTTCATTTATTTTAACGGGAGATGGATGAAGGTAGGCAGGGTCTCTTGTCCTTTCCACATTCACCATCTGCTTAGGTTTCTCTTATCATATACCTTACATGCTCTGTCTGCTGCTTCTCACTGCTTATTCCTACATGCATTTTTTTTTTCTGTAATCTCCTTTGTCCCTGATGCCAATCCTAAGTACTCAAAAGCAGGCTGAATATATTACTGGCTACTTTCAAACTCTGATCTTTAAGTTCTTATATGGATATATGTTTCATTCAGGTTGGCAGTTCGATTTATTATAAGCAGAGCTTATACTGACAGAACCATATATTCAGGTCTTTTCATTTTAAGAAATATAAAAGAAAATAAATTCTGGGGCCCTGGATAAAAAGGCTGCTCAATTACTGGGTGGGATAGGATCAGATGTATGAGTATGGAGGAAAGTGTCTGGAATTATAGTAGATAAGATGACAATGGTTCACCAGTGTGGGACTACAGTTAAGAAAGGGAACATGATAGTGTGATACATGAGTAGGATCATAAAATGTACAAACCATAAGGTACTCAGCATTAATCAGTCCCTACAGATCTGGGCTTAGGAGTGTGATGACACACCAAAAGGAGTGTGATGACAGGGCTTGCATAAGGCACAATAGCAAGGTAAGTGAATTCTGCCTCAGCAGCTGCTGACCAGCCTTTTCCACACCCTGCTTATCTCCACTGACATGCATGCTGCCAGGCAGTTAGCATTCAGTACTTCCACATGTGGCCACCAACTTGCCCTATCCCACATTCTAATACCATCCGGCTCTCTAGCTCTCTTTCCACTCCACTTACGTTTTGAGATCAGGATCCCAGAGTTCTGATAAACTATTTTGGAGAAAGAAAGTAGTTGTGTTTCAAAGTACAATCTGAAACAATAAGACTTAAACCAGTGTGATGACTTTGTAATTGTGCAACATCAGCCTGTATGTCAGGTAGTGTACAGATATGTTAGGATGGAGAGATATGGTAAGGAAGGTTTTATACACTGTTGTTATATAAAAAATATCTAAACCAAAGCCACATTATGCATGCAGCTATCTACCATAATATATATATCTGGCATAAAGTATTTTAGAATGACTTTAGGTAATTAAAAGGGCAAAATAATCAAAATTCATTTAACTCCAAAACATATTGCTCTGTACTTTTTGTCAAATTTCATTTTATTTATGACAAATTAATAAAAATCATTTTAACTCAGATTATCCTCTGGAGGTACTGTGTGTGTGAATGCTAAGTCACTTCAGTCGTGTCCTACTCTGTGCAACTGTGGACTGTAGCCACCACACTCCTCTGTCCATGGGGATTCTCCAGGCAAGAATACTGGAGTGGGTTGCCATGCTCTCCTCCATAGGATTTTCCTTTCCCAGGAATCCAGCTCACTTCTCATGTCTCTTGCATTGGCAGGCGGGTTCTTTACCACTGATGCTAGCTGGGAAGCTCCTGTAGGTACTGTGCTAGCTAATAATTCTAAATTAAGTTGTCATGAGTAAACTGTATATGTATTATAAACACACACACACACACACATATATATATACATAATCACAAACATATACCAGTTCTTATATGTATTTATATATTCTCCAGTTTGAAATTCAGGTCATTCATTAAATATTTTAAAACATTAAACCTAATTAGAAAGTGCTTGATCCTACTCATGTTTTCTACATTGAAAACCAGTATTATATATATTGAATCTCAAAGCTAAACATCTTGAATCATTTCTCGAGATCTTCGCAACCCAGGGATTGAACCCAGGTCTCCCGCATTGCAGGTAGATGATTTACCATCCGAGCCACCAGAAAAGACCCATAGTATTATATATATTGAAACTCAAAGCTAAACCTCCTGAATCATTTCTCTACATCTCAGAATACATAAAAGTCTTCAGAACTATATTTTGGAAGTTTTATCAATGGGATTATTCCCAGCACATCAAAAGAAAACAACTGAGGAATAAGTTCTTCTAAATCTATGATTGTTAACATGGGTTTCCACTTAAAGAAAATCATCATAAACAGTAAGCTTTCATAATGTTTTCTTACTAGAGTCAAAATCTGCCCTGTAAATATGCATGGTTATTCATTCAACATTATTTTTCTACAGGCCAGTATAAACAAGACAAATAAAGTCTTTGCTTTCATGGAACTTAAATTATTTGAAGAAAAGCAATGAATAAACAAAAAAGAAACTATCAGATGAGGATGTGTGCTTAAAGAAAATAAAATACAATGACAGGACAGTAAGTGGATGGCACGATGACACTTGAGATAGAAGGGCAGTGAAGGACATCTGAAAGGCTGATCTTTGAATTGAGACCTGATTGTCAAGGATCTGGCCACACAAAGATAAAGGAAGGAAGAGCATTCCAGGCACAAGGAAAAGCAAACTCCAAGATCCTGAAGTAGGAAGAAGAGCACAGATCATCGGGAAAAGAGAACAATGACTGATGTAGCAGCAGAATAGACCCAGGTCATAGAGAGAAATGAGGAAGGGCCAAATGATGTGATGATTTTTATGCCTTGGTAAGAACTCAAGTATGATTCTGAGTCAAAGCAGAAGTTAGCAGAGAATGTTAAAGTGGAAAGCAAAATTATCTTTTTTTTTTTTTTTTTTTCTTTTTAAACATGCTTCCAATTGCAGTGTTAAGAGATAGAGAGCAGGAAGACAGGAATGTAGAACAAGGGCCGGTGGGGAGACCTGCCATTCTCAGGGTAGTAGTAAATGAGATAGAGAAACATGAAAAATGCATCCTATATTTTAATGGTAGAGCAAGTTGAATTTGTTTTATATTAGGATTGTGTTGGGGGATTAATAAAGAAGAGTCAAATCTCAGTCTGGGGTCGCACAGAGTCAAGCAGTAGAACTTATATATTTCTTTTAAAAAGTTTAAAAAAATAAAAACTAGATGCACATTAAAGCCTTCCTTCCTTGGTAAATTAACCCTACTGGACACAAAAACTCCTTTCACTTATAATACAATAAAATTCAACTCAAAAATATTTGTTAAGAAACTACTGTGCATAAAGCACTTTGATACGTCTTACAGATAACACAAAAGACACCATTCCTGCTCTCAGTAACTACTAAAAATAGAAGACATATAATTAACTAGAGAACCAATTTTTAGATAATGCTTTCAAATCAAGTAAAACATTTACTGAATGCCTACGATGAGCACAGCACTGCTAAGAATGAAAGGAGGTTATACATTGATGAACAAAATGTGCCACTGGCAGCATGTAATTTAAATCTAAGTGAAAAACATAATTTCTCCTGGAATTAGCTCCCAGAGATTATAAAATATACATCCAGCCATTCTATCTTCAATAAATTGGGAATCATCATTATATCACTTTGAAAATCCATCTCCATACTTAGTAGTGACATCTAGTAGTCATATTCCTTTCCCCNTTGGAAGTTTTATCAATGGGATTATTCCCAGCACATCAAAAGAAAACAACTGAGGAATAAGTTCTTCTAAATCTATGATTGTTAACATGGGTTTCCACTTAAAGAAAATCATCATAAACAGTAAGTTTTCATAATGTTTTCTTACTAGAGTCAAAATCTGCCCTGTAAATATGCATGGTTATTCATTCAACATTATTTTTCTACAGGCCAGTATAAACAAGACAAATAAAGTCTTTGCTTTCATGGAACTTAAATTATTTGAAGAAAAGCAATGAATAAACAAAAAAGAAACTATCAGATGAGGATGTGTGCTTAAAGAAAATAAAATACAATGACAGGACAGTAAGTGGATGGCACGATGACACTTGAGATAGAAGGGCAGTGAAGGACATCTGAAAGGCTGATCTTTGAATTGAGACCTGATTGTCAAGGATCTGGCCACACAAAGATAAAGGAAGGAAGAGCATTCCAGGCACAAGGAAAAGCAAACTCCAAGATCCTGAAGTAGGAAGAAGAGCACAGATCATCGGGAAAAGAGAACAATGACTGATGTAGCAGCAGAATAGACCCAGGTCATAGAGAGAAATGAGGAAGGGCCAAATGATGTGATGATTTTTATGCCTTGGTAAGAACTCAAGTATGATTCTGAGTCAAAGCAGAAGTTAGCAGAGAATGTTAAAGTGGAAAGCAAAATTATCTTTTTTTTTTTTTTTTAAACATGCTTCCATTTGCAGTGTTAAGAGATAGAGAGCAGGAAGACAGGAATGTAGAACAAGGGCCGGTGGGGAGACCTGCCATTCTCAGGGTAGTAGTAAATGAGACAGAGAAACATGAAAAATGCATCCTATATTTTAATGGTAGAGCAAGTTGAATTTGTTTTATATTAGGATTGTGTTGGGGGATTAATAAAGAAGAGTCAAATCTCAGTCTGGGGTCGCACAGAGTCAAGCAGTAGAACTTATATATTTCTTTTAAAAAGTTTAAAAAAATAAAAACTAGATGCACATTAAAGCCTTCCTTCCTTGGTAAATTAACCCTACTGGACACAAAAACTCCTTTCACTTATAATACAATAAAATTCAACTCAAAAATATTTGTTAAGAAACTACTGTGCATAAAGCACTTTGATACGTCTTACAGATAACACAAAAGACACCATTCCTGCTCTCAGTAACTACTAAAAATAGAAGACATATAATTAACTAGAGAACCAATTTTTAGATAATGCTTTCAAATCAAGTAAAACATTTACTGAATGCCTACGATGAGCACAGCACTGCTAAGAATGAAAGGAGGTTATACATTGATGAACAAAATGTGCCACTGGCAGCATGTAATTTAAATCTAAGTGAAAAACATAATTTCTCCTGGAATTAGCTCCCAGAGATTATAAAATATACATCCAGCCATTCTATCTTCAATAAATTGGGAATCATCATTATATCACTTTGAAAATCCATCTCCATACTTAGTAGTGACATCTAGTAGTCATATTCCTTTCCCCTTTTACATCGTGGCTCAGCAATGTGCTGAAGGGACTATAGCAATCAGCACATTGTGTTTTTCTTATAAGCATACTTTGCTTGGCTCATGCTGTTTTAGGTAAAGAAGCTGCACTGCTAAATTATAAGGCTATATACTCACAGCGAATGAGTGCCTATGACCTATATGATTGGAAAGAGAGTAATTTGCTGTGCCATCTGAACTCTGAGAGCAGAGAGTAAAGTCACGCATGGGGCATGGCTCTGTGCTTTTCTGTGCATTCATGCACTAGGATTTCCTAGTCCACATAATTAGTAACTTCATAATAAAACAATTAATAATAAAGGATTTTAGTGTCTTGCCCGTTGCTCATGGTGTGTTGCCACTTGCATAAGAATACTTGAAATGTATCTTCGGAATATACAAGTGTCAAGCCAGCATCCAACATTTCCCTGGCAGGGTGGGAGAATAGTAACAGAGGGTCTGTGTTTTTCAGAATGACTGAGATTACCTCATCTGCTACTTATATTTGTGGTGTTAAATAGCAATAGTCTGTTGTCATTTTGAAGGCAAGTTTGGTATTATGTCAAAGCCAATGGTATGTTTATATTCATGATATCTGTGGCGAAGTTTGGTAAAAATGCTTAAGGGGTGGAAGTTTTACATATGGAAGCAATTGGAGGGCAAAACACAGACACACATACATGAGATCTCCTCTCGGGAATTCTGAGTACAGATGACTTCTCCGAGTTCAGATGAGTACCTAGAGGCTGGATCTGGCCCTCAGAGTGATAAAAATAACATGTTCTCACACTTATGATGATAGACACCTGTTATTTAGACAATTTCTACCCACAGCAAAAAAGTAAAAAGCAAAAATCCCCATTGCTAGCACTTCCCTCCTCACAGCTGCTTCCTTTCCATACTAATCACAGCAAAGCAGACATTCATCTCAAAATTGACCAGAGAATGTAAATGGAAATAAAAATCCTCACTAACACATCTGAATATGATAACTGTCTGGTGAGACTATTGAAGTAAAGGGAATATTTTAAAAGAAACTGAACTGAAATAGAACCAGAAAGAGATAAAGAAAAACTTTAACATTTTCCAGTTGGTAAGTCTGTCTTCAGATTAAGGTGCCCTATATGTGTATGAATATAAAGATATCTGAGCAAATATGTATGTCTATCTTTTTCAAGATGATACTACTTTATCCACTTATTTAGAAATGCTGTCCCAGTGGCTCAGCAGTAAAGCTTTCACCTGCAATGCAGGAGACATAGGAGACTCAGGTTCAATCCCTGGGTCAGGAAGATACCCTGGAGAAGGAAATGAAAACCCACTTCAGTATTCTTGCCTAGGAAATCCCATCGGTAGTGGAACCTGGTGGGTTACAGCCCATGGTAGGTCACAAAGAGTCAGCTGTGACTGAGCACACACATGCATCTTGAGAAGAAATTATTTGTTCATGTTAGATTGCATTGGGCTTCACAAAAATGATGACATTTTTCTTGAGTGTTAAAGAACCAAAATCTTATTGTAGGAGAAAAATGAAAGATGGTAATGTTGATCTAACCAGCTCTGTCCATTCTGTGGACAATTAAAATTGATCCTATTTTGGTGAATGCCTCCACCATGCCTGGGAAAGCTGCCTTTTAGATTCAAGTTTGGTCCTTTCTGTCAATACAGCTGATTCAAATCTGATAGCCCTTGGCTGATTCTTCCAGCTGCACCTGCTTCTGACTTATAGAGGTATGACTTGTGGTGTAGGATTTTGCAAATTTGAATTCCATCTATATTTTTTTTCCTCCCTCTTCCTGAAATTATCCCAGTTCAGTTCAGTTCAGTTCAGTCACTCAGTCATGTCCGACTCTTTGCATCCCCAGGACTGCAGCACGCCAGGCCTCCCTGTCCATCACCAACACCAGGAGCTCACTGAAACTCACGTCCATCGAGTCAGTGATGCCATTCAGCTATCTCATCCTCTGTCATCCCCTTCTCCTCCTGCCCCCAATCCCTCCCANTCTAGCTCCAAAATATATAGACTGTGACTAGTTCTCACCACCTCCACTGTCACATGCTGGTTGAAGCCCCTATCATCTCCAAATGGACTATTGCAAAAGCTTCTTAATTGTTCTCCCTGCTTCTCCTTTGCCTCCAACAGTCTATTTTCCACACAACGGCCAAGAGTAAGCACAGCAACCAGGAAATCAGATCTTGTCTTAGCTCAGGAAAATTCAGTGATTCACCATTTCACCTGGAACAAATTCAGACTCTTAACAAGGGCCAACAAACCCCTGCACAAAATGGCCAAGACAATGCTATGACCACATCTCCTATTATTCTCCAGTTTTCTCACTTCATTTCAGATGCACCAAGCTCCAAGTTCTTTCTAGAGAAATCAGCCATGTTCCTGTCTTAGGCCTTTGCAATGGCTATTCCCTCCACCTGGAACAATTTCCCTGTAGATTTCTATGTGCTTCTTCCTTCATGTCTTCCAAGTCTTTGCTCAGTTTCACCTTTCCTATGAAGCCTGAGCTGACTTCTTATTTTAAATTGTGACGTTCACCCCAAATACTATCTCCCTTATCCTAATTTTTGTTATCTCCTGACACTTATTGCCTCCTTACATACTACAAGTTTTACTTATTTTTATGTCTATTTGTTTTTCATTTCCTACTCCACTAGTGACTATACTCTACAAGAGAAGTAGGTGTCTACTTCTGCCTAAAATAGTTCCTAGCACACAGGAGATGTTCACAAGATAGTTGTAGAATGATATGATAATTCAACTACTTTATTCAGTCTTAATTATTCAATTCTTAATCACCATGTTTTCCAATGCAATCAAGAGCCTAAGTTCTGGGTTAAGAAAAAATATGATCCAGACTCGTCCTACTTACCCTCAGAAGTGCTTGAAATCCCTGATACTCAGAGATCATTTTATGGAGATGGTGCTTTCAGAGTGTAAGAGAAAATAAATGGTTTGCTGGGGAGCTAAAGCCTATCATGAAGCCCAACCAGTCTGCAACAGCATCTCTTCATGAAGCCTAATGCTTTCACTCTGCAGCTGGTGACTGCAGCTATGAAATCAAAAGATGCTTGCTCCCTGGAAGAAAATTTATGACAACCCTAGACAGCATATCAAAAGTCAGAGACATCACTTTAACAACAAAGGTCTATCTAGTCAAACCTATGGTTTTTCCCGTAGTCATGTATGGATGTGAGAGTTATACTATAAAGAAAGCTGAGTGCCAAAGTATTGATTCTTTTGAATTGTGGTGCTGGAGAAGACTCTGGAGAGTCCCTTGGACAGCAAGATCAAACCAGTCAATCGTAAAGAAATCAGTCCTGAATATTCACTGGAAATGATGCTGAAGCTGAAGCTCCAATACTTTGGCCACCTAATGTGAAGAACTGACTCATTGGAAAAGACCCTGATGCTGGGAAAGATTGAAGACAGGAAGTGAAGTAGACAACAGAGAATGAGATGGTTGCATGGCATCATTGACTGAATGGACATGAATTTGAGCAAATTCCAGGAGATAGTGAAGGACAGGGAAGCCTGGTGTATTGCAGTCCATGGGGTTGCAAAGAGTCTGACATGATTTAGCAACTGAACAACCACCACCAAATCAGCACTCATAGAAGCACCAGTATGGGAAACAGTGCACAAAGTTTTAATTTATTGTACAAAATATACCAGCGTGCAAGCTTCATCAACAAGAATATCCCCCAAAAAAATTTTCTGCTGTTTCTCCACAGTAGAGGTTATTTCATACAATAGAGTTGCTAGAGTGGAAACTGCAGTATTTCTTCATAGTTGTGAAAGCAGATTTTAATAGGCTTTCTGTCAAATTATTATTGGAGAAGGCAATGGCACCCCACTCCAGTACCCTTGCCTGGAAAATCCCATGGATAGAGGAGCCTGTTTGACTGTATAATGGTTATTTGTTTTTATAGTTAAGGTTTTAAGGTATTATTTAAATAAATGCTAAAGTTCTGCTTAAACTAGTCAATATTGAGTATATAAGATACTCACTCTCTACTATTTCCAACTTCATATATGTGATAGGCAAAACATTGCCTACCCCTGGCAAAATACCTCCCCATTCTCATCCCCAGAACACATGAAATTTTATCTAACTTGGCAAAAGAGACTTTGCAAAGATGATTAAATTAAGGACCTTCAGATGGGAGATCATCCAAGATATCCAGGTGAGCACAATAAAATCAAATGTGTCCTTAAATGCTGAGAACTTTCCCCAGTTCCAGTTAGAGAGGGAGATGAGACTAGGGTAAAAGGCTCAGAGAGCTGAGATGTAAAATTCAGAGGTCTGACATGGTTCTCCCAGTACTATGGGGTTGACATGTCTACTGTCTTTTCTAGAGGCTCTAGGGGAGAGCTTTTTCCAGCTTCTGGAGGCCACACACATTTCTTGACTGGTGGTTCCCTTTCACCATCTTCAAAGCTAGCATTAATAGATAAAGTTCTTTCTACATCTCAGCCATCTGACCCTCTTGCCATAGTCTCATCTATCTCTCTGACTGGAGCTGGAAAAAGTTCTCAGAATTTAAGGATGCATGTGATTTTATGGGGCTCACCTGGATATCTTGGATGATCTCCCATCTGAAAGTCCTTAATTTTATTCACCTCTCCAAAGTCCCTTGCCAAGTTAAATAACGTTTCACATGTTCAGGGATGGGAATGAGGACAAATTTTGGTAGGTGTGGGCAATGTTTTACCTATCAAATATATGAAATTGAAAATAGTAGAAGGACTTTACCCATTAATACTGGCTTTGAAGATGGTGAAAGGGAACCACCAGTCAAGAAATGTGACCTCTAGAAGCTGGAAAAGGCAACAAAAAATATTCTCCATTAGCGCCTTCAGAAAAGACATTAGCCCTGCTAGCCCCAGAGAACAGGGAAACCCATGTCAGACCTCTGAATTATAGGACGATAAGATAATATATCTGTACTATTTTAAGCCACAAAATATGTAGTAAGTTGTTATGACAATGATTAAATAAGATAATATTATATTCATTTAGAAATATTTCCTCACTAACTAAAACCCAGATATCACCTATGATCTCCCTGTCTCTTAAAATCAAGATCACAAATGCAAGTTTCAAGTCCATTGACTATAAGAACAATTTTCCCTCCCTTAAATTTGAATGGATATGCAAGACTAGGAGTGATTCCAATGATCATCACCTGCTATATGTTTGTCAAAATAATTCAGTGTAAAAACCATTCCATCATTTCTCTTATATATTGCTTTTTTATATAACATAGATAAACCCAAGTGAAATTTAATTCTTTTCCACTATTTCCACCAACTTATTTGTGTACATAAGATCATACTGAAGTCAGGAAATTTATGCAACAGAAAAACAAACCACACAAAAGCAAATGTTTCTCAAANAATAAAATAATATTATATTCATTTAGAAATATTTCCTCACTAAAACCCAGATATCAACTATGATCTCCCTGTCTCTTAAAATCAAGATCACAAATGCAAGTTTCAAGACCATTGACTATAAGAACAATTTTCCCTCCCTTAAATTTGAATGGATATGCAAGACTAGAAGTGATTCCAATGATCATCACCTGCTATATGTTTGTCAAAATAATTCAGTGTAAAAACCATTCCATCATTTCTCTTATATATTGCTTTTTTATATAACATAAATAAACCCAAGTGAAATTTAATTCTTTCCCACTATTTCCACCAACTTATTTGTGTACATAAGATCATACTGAAGTCAGGAAATTTATGCAACAGAAAAACAAACCACACAAAAGCAAATGTTTCTCAAATATTTTCTTTATCTTTTCTTCAATTGAATTTTCAGAATCTAGTCCTGTTTTTCTTCTCTTAAATCCTACTGTGAGTAGTCTGAGGCATTTTCTGCTACTGAATTTTACAAGCTTTGAGTTTTGGCTCTCTTCTCCCTACCAAGTGACTTATTAAGGGTTTTCTCCAAACCAAACATTTCTTCCCTTAAGAGCTCTAACTAAGATAGTTCATTTATCATGCTTCCACATAAACTGTGACTACTTAACACATCCCCCTTCTATAATCCGTATAAGAAAACATTCTCCCTTCCCAACTCTTACACACACATAATGAGACCAAAATTTTATGGCCATAGCACAAACTAGATAACTATTAAAATCTAATGGCACCATGACCACATTTCTCGTGAAACAGTGAAAAAGAAATGTGTAACTCTAAACATTTTATTAAATTGATTTCCTACTGAAATGTTATCTATACTAATTCCCAATATAAAAAGATACAGCACTTGATTTATAAAGCAAATCATTACTGATTTACAGGAAACAAAGAATTTTATTGACTATTAACTATGCATATCACAAGCCAACACAACACAACTATTTTCTCATTTATTTTTCAATAAATCCACAAGGTGAGTACTAATAGTTCCATAATATAAATGTGGAATGTAAGTCATAAAAAGTTTAAGTAATTTTTCCAGTGGCCAAAAAATTGATGAAGCCAAGCTTCATGTTCTAGGATGCTTGGCTCAGAGATAATCCTCCTACCCTATGGCTAAAATACTATACAATCAAATTACAGAATAGCAAACCAAAGTTCCAAGAATTCAAACAACTTCCCTAGAGTCCCACAACTAATGGGCTAGCTTTCCAAGTTCAGTCACATAGCACACCAAAGTTCATGTACTCTCCAACGTTCCTATAGTCAGCAAGGGCTAAGCAACTTGCAAGGCCAAGAAGACAAAATTTTGACTGAAAAATAACCACATTAACCCATTTTTTTCCTCTTCAGTTTTGATGCTAAGATATCCATTATATATAAGATATTATATATAAAATACATAATTAAATATTAAATATAAGGATATTGTAGACAGGCATAATATTATGGAAAGAATAAAAACCTTTTAGTGAAAAAGACTTGATTTCATATTTAACACTTACATGGCTCAGAGGTTAAAGTGTCTACCTCCAATGCAGGAGACCGAGGTTCAATCCCTGGGTTGGGAAGATCCCCTGGAGAAAGAAATGGTAACTCACTCTAGTATTCTTGTCTGGAGAATCCCATGGATGGAGAAGCCTGGTAGACTATAGTCCACAGGGTCACAAGGAGTCAGACACGACTGAGCAACTTTACTTTCTGCACTATTTCCATAAGAGTGCATAAGAAAATTTAAAAAAAAAAGCTTTGACTATAAAAAAAATGGAGGAGTAGCTGAGACATTGAGATAAAATAAGACATCTTTCACTAAATGCATTTTATGGTTGAAGAACTTGCTGTCGTACATTAATGCATCATTTTTTTTTAATATATAAAATGTAAAGATACATTTAATGTAAAGTACATAGCATTGTGAATAGCATAGAGTAGGCACTTAGTCAGTGGACTATTTTTTTTTTAAGAAAAACATTTTTTTCTGTCAAATTTATTTCTACTTTCTGTGTAAAAGTCTATGGAAGAGCAGCTTAAGATGACTGAGTGGTTCTTTCTACCATGCAGTGGCCCAAGCAGCAGAGATGGGGGCCAATCCTCAAAGGTGGGATGAGGCCCAGTCATCAGTAGGGAACTGATAGATGAGCACCTGGGGCACTCAGTAACCACCAGATGACACAGATCCAGGAATCTGAATCAGTTGTAGTGAGGTGAGTGAACCTAGAGCCTGTTATACAAAGTGAAGTAAGTCAGAAGGAGAAAAACAAATAGCATATAAAAACGGTTCTGATGAAGCTCTCTGCAGGGAAGGAACGGAGACACAGACATAGAGAACAGACTTGTGGACACAGCAGAGGAAGGAGAGTGTGGACAAAGTTGAGAAAGTAGCATTGACATATAAACACTGCCATGTATAAAATTAACAGCTGGTGGGAACCTGCTATGTAACAGAGGGAGCCCAGCCTGGTGCTCTGTGATGAACTAGAGGGGTGCAATGGGGAGGGTGGGGTAGGCTCGAGAGGGAGGGGACATATATTGTTATGACTGATTCTGATTTGAGTTGTTGTACATCAGAAACCAACACATCATTGTAAAGAAATTATCCTCCAATTTAAAAAAATGTAAATATTTATAAAGGCTGTCTGGATCTGATCAGTGAAGTTTCCAGAGTGAAGTGGCAACAGTGGGAGTGCTCCAGTGGCAGCAGAAAAACCTTAAGCACAGCTCTCTGGCCAGCATTCCTAGAGGACAGGACACTGACATCAGCCAGGTTTCCAACAACAATGGCACAAGCTTCTCCCAGTTTCTCTTCAGATTTATGATGCATTGATAGATGCCATTACTATTCCTTTTCGTGGATACACTGTTCCATTTGGAAGTCAAGGTAGGTGCCACCTAAGTAGGTTCCTGATGCCAGGGCATCCTCCTCCTTCATTTGCAGAACACCAAGGGTTCTGGTGACTCAACGGATATGAGTTTGACCAAGCTTCTGGAGTTGGTGATGGACAGGGAAGCCTGGCGTGCTGCAGTCCATTGGGTCGCAAAGAGTCAGACACAACTGAACAATGGAACAACAACTGCCTCCTTTATGGTCCAGCTCTCACAACCATACGTGACCACTGGGAAGACCATAGCCTTCACCGAGCTGAACTGAAGTGTTCTGGACATTGTAAAAGTTTCCCTTTAATTTGTAATGAAAAGCCCCTCTTTTTATTTAAAAATGGGAAATCTGTCCATATCAACAGGATAAAGATTCCTGAGAAAAATTTACTTTTGAGCCAAATAGTGCCCTCACTCCACAGATGCTGCTGCTTAATAGAAATGTGGTCTTCAACAGCTGTCCTCACATATTTTTTTTTAAAAAAAAGGCAATTTCTCAGGAATAGAGTTTAAAATGTAAAAAATGCACTGAATCTTTATATCAAAAGCCATACTAGCTTGACATGTCTTACAAGTACTAGCTTTCCAAACTCATAAAGCAAGAAATGTTTTAACTGAACTTCAAGTTTTAAGATATATTAATATATTTAGTCTATAAAATATTGCAGCTCCTATAAAAATACCAACCAAAATAAAACTCAACAAATAAAGATGCAGGTTTAGTATATTCAAATATCTCTAGATTTTTCACATTCACAAAATGAAAAATTGTGGTAATTGTCAGGATATTCATGCGAGGCATTTGCTGAGTTGTTTAGTTCTTAGAACAGATTTTCTACAATCTGATAGGAAAAAATGGTGAAAGTATAAAAGCCGGGCAATAGGGTATCTTTTGGCCCATTAAAAAGAAAAAACAAATGNATTGTGGTAATTGTCAGGATATTCATGCGAGGCATTTGCTGAGTTGTTTAGTTCTTAGAACAGATTTTCTACAATCTGATAGGAAAAAATGGTGAAAGTATAAAAGCCGGGCAATAGGGTATCTTTTGGCCCATTAAAAAGAAAAAACAAATGAACAACAACAAAAACAAAACTGTTTGCACTTACCTAAGTTGAGCTAGAGGTGCTTTCAAAGAGAAAAGAGCAAAGACAGAGAGAGTATTCTTCCTTGAAAAAAATATCAACCCCCATGTCTCAGTGTCCCAGTAGAGGAGAGTGAGAGTGAAAGCATGCTCGGGAAATCATCAGGGCGAGTCTGGAGCTGAGTTCCCCACTTTGCACTTGGTCTCTGCGCCTTCTGCGGCCCGCCTCAGGCAGCGGGCTGGCTTCAAGGCAGTGTCCAGCCACCCTTAAAGGTGGTGAGTGCCTGGCTGGTCCTGCCTCAGGAACAGGGTGAGTAGGTAAATAGAAACATAGGCCTTTTTTTTTTTTTTTTTGGTCTTTCAGATGCTTGCACTTTCCCCTTCTCCTTCTACTGCCCTGCACTTACTTGTTAACACTTACTTAAATGACCACATTCTTTGTACTTTGCTATAAATAAAGACTGAACAGAAAAGAACCTCCCCCCAAAAAATATCAAAGATACTACATGTCAATAAACCTTTTGAAAAAATAGAATATTGAACACTTTAATATCATTTATTGGTTATATACCATGTGACCACTCACTGTAATTATGAAAATTACCAGTCCATGTTGATTCATAAAGCAACAGCCTTTTCAAAGACTAAGCAACACCCAGTGCTTTTCCTTATTCAGCAAATGTTTATTGAATGAGTTCTAGTGTCAAGTATCATGCTAAGTGCTATAAGTAATAGAACATACTTGAAACTAGTATGGCAGAGAAGACCTGTAAAATAATTATAATAAAATCAGTATTTGACTGGTGAGAGGGCCTTGTGGGTTGTTGTTTCTGATCAGGTCTTTTCTAGACCAGGTTCTTCTTCCCATATACAAAAGAAACTAAAAAGTACTGAGAAGCAAGAGTCAGAGAAGAGAATAAAAATGCAACAAGAGGTGGTAGAGGTAAGAGAAAAAGGAATAAAAAGGCAGTATTTGAAAGATGCNCATCACACAGGACTCCCTGGCCCTGATTCTGATTGCATGCCATCCAGGGTTCCAGCAGTAGAGAAATGAAGGGACAGATGGCGGAGGATGTCTGCTGGATCAGAATGGCAACACTGACAGACAGGGGACAGACAGCGAAACCGACCTCTAAGTGGGTGCTCTGGACTGCACTGGCCTTCGCCTGTCTTAGTTCCTAGGGCTGCTGTATTATGGCAGCCCACACTGGGTGGCAGAGAATAACCAAGATACACTGTCTCACAGCTGTGGAGGCGGAAGTCAGAGAGAGAGGGGGACTGGGCCCCACTCTTTCTGAAACCTGTTGGGGAGAATCTTCCTTCCTCTTCTAGCTTCACCAGCAGCCCTTGACTTTCCTTGGCTTAGAGACACCTCATTCCACTCTCTGCCTCCCTTGTCGCATGACTGTCGTCTGCCTGAGTAACTCTGTCCTCTTCTTACAAGGACACCAGTCATATTGGATCAGGGCCTCCCACCCGAGTCTGACCTCATCTGAACTGATTGCATCTGTAACAAACCCTATTGCCAAACAAGATTAATTTCTAAACCAAAAAAAGAAAGAAGGATCACTTTCTGAGGTACTAGGGGCTCAGTTCAGTTCAGTTCAGTCGCTCAGTTGTGTCCCACTCTTTGCAACCCCATGAATCGCAGCACGCCAGGCCGCCCTGTCCATCACCAGCTCCTGGAGTTCACTCAGACTCACGTCCATCGAGTCAGTGATGCCATCCAGCCATCTCATCCTCTGTCGTCCCCTTCTCCTCCTGCCCCCAATCCCTCCCAGCATCAGAGTCTTTTCCAATGAGTCAACTCTTCGCATGAGGTGGCCTGAGTACTGGAGTTTTAGCTTTAGCATCATTCCTTCCAAAGAAATCCCAGGGCTGATCTCCTTCAGAATGGACTGGTTGGATCTCCTTGCAATCCAAGGGACTCTCAAGAGTCTTCTCCAACACCACAGTTCAAGAGCATCAATTCTTCAGCACTCAGCCTTCTTCACAGTCCAACTCTCACATCCATACATGACCACAGGAAAAACCATAGCCTTGACTAGACAGACCTTAATCAGCAAAGTAATGTCTCTGCTTTTGAATATACTATCTAGGTTGGTCATAACTTTTCTTCCAAGGAGTAAGCGTCTTTTAATTTCATGGCTGCAGGGTTAGGCCTTTAATATATCATTTTAGTGGGGTATACAGCTGAACCTATAATACCCATAAACTCATCTTGAGATGAACATTCTCTCCTCAGTGCCCAAGCTCAGCTCAGAGCTGTATCAAACATCCTCTCCACAGCCAGAAGAGCTCTCAGGACAGACCCTGGGGACCCCTGGCCCATGCCCTGCAACCTGGCAAAGACACATCAAAGAGGATGGAGGCTAGACCCAGTGAGACGATGGAGACAGGCACCTCACCCCCCTTTCTCAGTGACTGTCATCACTCAAGTCCTCCTTATGCCCTGTAGAGTACCCCGGGAGCTGGGAGCCCCAGAGTCCCGGGCTCTGACTCCTGGAAACTTCCAGCCCCTGTAAAACAGGGAGTGAAGAAACAGAACAGAGAGAAGCACTCACCCGCCGCCTTCTCCTGTACTCAGATCATTACAGCCCAGGCAGGTTATGTGACAGAGGAATGGCTTGGAGGGGACTGAGCCCCTGTTTCCTACCCCTGGGACAGCTGGCCACCCCTGGTGGCCTGCCAGGGCAAGAGGCCAACAGGGACTTCCTCATCCAATCACTCAAGTACTTAAGAAAGGGGAAAGTGATGACAAAGCTCTTTGCACTTTTCTTAATACATTTTAAAATCCTTAACAAAATAAACCTCAGGGCCTGAATAAATTGGCTCCCAGAAGCTGGCCAAGGAACAAACTGCTAGGAAAGAATGGGGAGTTGGAGAGGGGATGGTTCAGGAAGCAGGGTGAACGAATAGCCTGTCCCCACACCCAGAGTCAGAGAGCTTCCTAATGAGATGCCTCTGTAGCCTGTCTGGAACCCAGAGCCCCAGAGCCCCCAGGCAGGCAGAGAGGGGCTCCCTTGGTCCTCTTCCCCAGCAGTACCAGGACAGTGGCTATAGGCAAATCTCCCCCACCTCCCACAACCCCTAAGACAAAGCAGGACAAGCACCTAAGCCTGGACCCCCCCATCTCACCTGCCCAGAGACAGGCTGGCCCTGAAATCCCTCCCTATGAGGTGGGTCAGCTCTGAGGCCAAAGGGCAGCCAAAGACACAGCCTGTTGGAGGAGGCCTTTGCCACTTCTCTCCTGCTGGCAGTCTGCTCTGCAGCGACTGACATCTGAGGGGTCAGGTGGGAAATTGCCCTCCTGGTGGCAATGACCTCTCAAGGCTTTTCCCCCTTGTTCATCTCCCCAAATCATGGGAATGAGTGGTCATTCTCTGAAGGCACTGTCCTCCGTGACTGACCCCAGCAGCGGTCAGGCTTTCTCTGGCTTTGGGCCTCCCACCTCAGCCCTTGGTCCGGTCACTGGGGCTTGATGGCGCTTGATGTGGACTCCACAGCTCAAGGAAGAGGCAGGGCTGGAGATGGAAATGCTGGAGCATGTGGTGGGGGCAGGGGAGAGTTTGCAGACCAAGAAGTTTCTGTCTAAGGCTTGGCCTTAGACAGGAGCAGGAACGGGTCTTCCACTGTGATAGGAGTGAGAGGCAGGTGGGCACTGGGGACTGGGGAGAGGTCAGTGAAGGAGTTCCCTTTAAAAGTTTCTTTTCTCCAGAAAGGATGAGATGGAGAAAGAACATGGCAAGGGTTCAGGCAAGACAGGGCTCCCCTAGGAAGCTGAGTGATGAAGGCCTGCTGGTGTCTGGTGTTGTGTGAAGTTTGGGGTCATGAACAGAAACAGGCCGCACAGTCAGCCCGGATGCAAGCTCTTCTGCAGCCGTAGAGCGGGAATGAGCTTGGGTTTAACAGAGTGGGAAGGAAGGGTATTTGCAATAAAGACTTGGTAAGTTGGACTGTGAACTCTAAGCCAGATAAGAGAGGGTGGGGGAAATGGCAGGATGAGCGTGATGCCACTCTGTGCCCCAGGCCGACTGACCTTAGACAAATGGCTTGCTGGACCTCAGTTTCCTCATCAGTACAATGGAGATAAGACCCACCCTGCTTAATTATTGTGAGACCAATATGAGAGAGGGTTTCCCAGGTGGCACTAGTGGTAAAGAACCAGCATGCCAACGCAGGAGACATAAGAAATGCGATTTCTATCCCTGGGTTGGGAAGACCACTGGAATAGGAAATGGCAACCAACTCCAGTATTCTTGCCTGGAAAATTCCATGGACAGAGGAGCCTGGTGGGCTACAGTCCATGGAGTTGCAAAGAGTTGGACATGACTGAGTGACTAAACACACATGCAATATGAGAGAAGAACCTGTGTCTAACATTGCCTGCTTTTTAGCACTCACTTCATAACTGCTAACTCTGGGCCTCTGATATCCTCCAGGGCCCACCTGCTTTGTACCAGTAAAGATTCCAAGGATAGGTCTGGAGCTCCTCCCCAGGGGAGGGTAAATTACTGAGGTACTGTGACCCTCCCCTGGGCATCTGCAGTTGAGCTGCAGCACAAGGATCAAACTACAATCTTTTTTTTTTTTTAAAGGGTGGTGGGGAGGGGAGGCATCCTTCCCAGCACCTGAAATCACACTTACTCAGGGCTCTCTCCAGTGTCTGGACCCCTGGGATACCCTCCCCCAAAGGCCTTTGACCTTGAGAAGCCTCTGTTCTCATAAAAGTGCCTCTTTTTACACGCAGCTGAGCAAACCAGCTGAGCTTCAAGTGGTTCTGCTTGGAGCTTTCAAATGAGTCTCGAGCGCCCCATTTGGATCTGAGTGCAGCTCCTCCCCAGACTTGCTTCTTTCATCTGAAGTTGAAGATCATCCCCGAGACATGTCGTGGCCCAGATCTCAGGGTTCTCCAAGGTCAGGCTGACTGCAATAAAGAGAAAGTGAGGAACTGCTGGGACGCCAGGGAGATCTCATGCCCCTAAAAACCTTCTCTGAGCTGCTAGTCAGGAGCCGAGCATCCCTAACCCCAGGCCAACACCTTCCACTATGCCTCCGGAGAGCAGACACCTGAAGGAGAGAGGCCACACAGCTGCCATTTGCACAAGAGATGAAGTGACTGACGGCAGGACTTTCCTGAGGGCTTGTCCTGGTAGACGGAAGCTCTGGGCAGCTGCAGTGGGAGCGTGGTCAGCTCACACCAGCCAGATTCTAGTTCACCAATCACACTCAACACAGCGTGAGGCTGGCACTTCATCCCAACTCTTGCTTTCCCCTGAGGTCTTCATTAATTCTGTAAGTTAACTTTGCGTTTTGTGTCAGTGGTTAGTTATAGGAGGAACGCATTCCTGTCACCAGATCCACAGTCCATCCCCTCCTTCCGCAGCACTGCTCTAAGAGGCTACATGTTTGAGAGGTTCAAAGCACGCATCGAGGGAGTCAGGCCTTGCAACGTCTGTCTCCAGGGCAACCCAGGGGTCAGTAGGAATCACTCAACTCTGTTGTATCTTCCAGATCCTGCAGATATCTTGTGCCACGTCCTGAGACAGGGAACCTGGAACCTTGTGCTAAGTCAGCGCCAGTTATGACCAGTGATATTAGGATAGAACGTTCTGGAACTCTCAGAGTTCTTTCCCACACATCTCATCTGTCCTCCCCTCATGCCTGTGAGGAAGGGAAGGTAGGCTTAGACAGGAAGTAGGCTCAGAGAAGCTACAGGATTTGTATCAGATACAGTTAGTAGGGGGTGAGCTGGGGTTAATTTCTAAATCCTCTGTCTCCAGATCCAGGGCCTTTCCCATTGCTGAAGGAACAGTCCTAGTAGGAAAACCCAAAGCAGGTCTGCTCCCTACCACGCCATCCACCAAAGAGGAAGAGGAAAGGGGGAGGTCAGGGCTGAATGCCATCCTGGAACCCAAGGGAAGTACACGCAGGCTAAGTTGCTTCAGGAATGTCCAACTCTTTGGGACCTCATAGACTGTAGCCTGCCAGATTCTTCTGTCCATGGGATTCTCCAGGCAAGAATACCAGAGTGGGCTGCCATGCCCTCCTCCAGGGGATCTTCCTGACCCAGGGCTCGAACCCACATCTCTTATGTCTCCTGCATTGGCAGGTGGGTTCTTTTTACCATTAGTGGCACCTGGGAAGCCCCACCCAGGAAGGAGCCTGCTGTATTTCCCCAGTGTGATCATTCTTTTCCTTCTGTGTTGTCCAGACACGTGTTTGGGGATCCTCCAATGGCTTTCTCTTGTGGTTGGGGATAGCACCTTACTTCTCCAAGGAGACAGAGACCTGAGATTTGATGAGTTATCTTCCCAGAGAAAGACACTTTGTGTACTAAAACTTTTCTCCATTAAAGACTCTAACATGGATCAGAATGAGAGAGTTTTGATTTAGAAAAGTAGATGGAATCTAGCTGCAGGCCTGGAAACTTAGAGAGCTGGGAGCTCCTGGTCTCCCTCAGAGACACGACTGAATGTTTACCTGAGGTCATGTGAGTGCTACTGCCGTGCCACAGGTCCTCCTGGAAGGGGGTGCAGTGTGGGGCTCCCCTGGTGGACTGCCCAGCACGAGAGGTGCTGCTGACCCCTAAGTGTTCCTACCAACATTGGCACCTTTTCAGACCCATCGAGTCAGTTGCATTGAGGAAACAGAGGCAGCTTGGTAGGTTCTTCTCTCTGTGATGTCAGAACTGGAGCCAGGCTGACTCCTTCAAAGACTGCCTTACAAAGCAAAGGATGTCTGTTCCATCCAGGAACAGCATCTCACACTCTCTTGGCTTCCCTGGGACCTCTCAGTGAATCCTCCTTTTATTCTGAGCCTTCTTAGAGCTACACTGTGGTGGTGAGAAGGGTCCAAGTGCCTATGAAGTTTGGGCAGTAAGAGAAAAACTTCCAGGTCTGATGCAGCACAAAAAACGTCCTTAGCATGGAGAAGTCTACTCTACGACACCATCCCAACATTTCCTATTAATCTATTAAGCCGTCTTCCTGGCATCAGCAGGCGAGGGGTATGTTCTGCAGCTACTTCATCCCCACCCTCCGTGAACGTGTTTGCTCATCCTTAGAGCTAAGATCTTTCTCATTATTTTCTCATAGAAGCTAGTTCACCATAATCAAAACACTGCAGTCTTAGCAGCCCAATTAAGATCTTTAAATATATCTTGGTAATAAAAAGATGCTCAACACTGCTAAATATTAGAGAACTTCAAATCAAAACTATAGTAAGGTACCACGCCATTCCTCTCAGAATGGCCATCATTAAAAAGCCTACAAATAATAAACCCTGGGGAGTGGATGGAGGAAAGGGAGCCCTCCTACACTGCTGGTGGGAATGTAAATTGGTGCAGCCACTATGGAGAACAGTATGGAGGTTTCTTTAAAAACTAAAAATAGAGTTGCCATATGATCTAGCAACCCCACTCCTGGNGATCAAGACCATCTCCAAGAAAAAGAAATGCAAAAAAGCAAATGGCTGTCTGACAAGGCCTTACAAATAGCTGCAAAAAGAAGAGAAGCTAAAGGCAAAGGAGAAAAGGAAAGATACACCCATTTGAATTCAGAGTTCCAAAGAATAGCAAGGAGAGACAAGAAAGCCTTCCTCAGTGATCAATGCAAAGAAATAGAAGAAAACAATAGAATGGGAATGACTAGAGATCTCTTCAGCAAAATTAGAGACACCAGAGAATATTTCATTGAAAGATGAGCACAGTAAAGGACAGAAATGATATGGACTTAACCAAAGCAGAAGATATTAAGAAGAGGTGACAAGAATACAAAGAAGAACTATATCCTCATTGTACCTACCTCCATATTTGTAAAGTGTGTATGTACTCAGTCGCTAAGTGGTACCTGACTCTCTGCAACCCTGTGGACTGTAGCCCACCAGGTTCCTATGTCCATGGGATTTTCCAGGCAAGAACATTGGAGTGAGTTGCAATTTCCTCCTCCAGGAGATCTTCCTGACCCAGGGACTGAATCAGACTCTCCTGCGGCTCCTGCATTGGCAGGTAGATTCTTTACCTCTAGAGTAAACCATATCCACATGCCTTTTAAAATTTTCTTTTAGGGGTTCAGCCATTCTTAATTGATCTTCTTAGCCCTTAGCAGTCTGATTTCATCCCACTCCTGATCACTGGAAGCAGCACTATATCAAAGCACCCCTTAATTACCACTTTACTATTATTAAATCCAACTGAAGCCTTTTGACTATTATCTTAATCTCTCTGCTGTCTTGGACTCCCTTGATTAATCACTCCTTGAAACTCTTTCCTCTCAGTCTTAACAACATACACTTGAAGCTACTTCCCTCTGTAGATGTATTTTTCAAGCTGTAAGTCAAAACTCACTAGAGGATACCATTAATGAATCACCGCCACAAATTTGATTTCTTTTTTCGTAAAATAGAATTGACTTGAAAACATCAGATGCATCATATCAATTATAATAAGCATTGCTTGGTGACATATTTGTTTCATGGTGTGTGTGTGCATGTGCATGCATAAATGTGTATGTATAGATGGACTACTGCAAATTTATTCATATAACTGGCCAAAATATAAAATGTATTTCTCATTACAAGTCATGGTGAAAATTATGCAAGCCATGGTTCCAGAGCCATTCCTTCTCAGATCATTTGTTAGTTCCTATTCTTACACCAGGGGCTTCACAGGTGGCTCAGTGGTAAAGAATCTGTCTGCCAATGTAGGAGATGCAGGAGATGAGATTTTCATCCTTGGGTCAGGAGGACCCCCCTGGAGTAGGAAAAGGCAACCCACTCCAGTAGTGTTGCCTGGAAAATCTCTTGAGCAGTGAACCCCGTCAGGCTACAGTCCCTGGGGTCTCAAAGACTCAGACTGAGAGACTGAGCATACAAACAAGAATTTTTATATCAACCTCTTTGATGCTGATTTTCTTCTACTATTTATCAGTTTAGTTCAATCACTCAGTCATGTAGGACTCTTTGCAACCCCATGGACTGTAGCATGCCAGGCCTCCCCGTCCATCACCAACTCCCGGAAATTACTCAAATTCATGTCCATTGAGCTAGTGATGCCATCCAACCATCTCATCCTCTGTCATCCCCTTCTCCTCCTGCCCTCAATCTTTCCCAGCATCCAGGTGTTTTCCAAAGAGTCTGTTCTTCACATCAGGTGGCCAAAGTATTGGAGTTTCATCTTCAGTATCAGTTCTTACAATGAACATTCAGGACTGATTTCCTTTAGGATGCACTGGTTGGATCTCCTTGCAGTCCAAGGGACTCTCAAGAGTCTTCTCCAACACCACAGTTCAAAAGCATCAATTATTCGGCACTCAGCATTCTTTATAGTCTAACTCTCACATCCATACATGACCACTGGAAAAACCATAGCCTTAACTAGATGGACCTTTGTTGATAAAGTAATGTATCTGCTTTTGAATATGCTGTCTAGGTTGGTCATAACTTTCCTTCCAAGGAGTAAGCATCTTTTAATTTCATGGCTGCAGTCACCATCTGCAGTGATTTTGGAGCCCCCAAAACTAAAATCTGCCACTGTTTCCACTGCTTCCCCATCTATTTGCCATGAAGTGATGGGACCAGATGCCATGATCTTAGTCTTCTGAATGTTGAGCTTTAAGCCAACTTTTTCACTCTCCTCTTTCACTTTCATCAAGAGGCTCTTTACTTCTTCTTTGCTTTCTGCCATAAGGGTGGCATCATCTACATATCTGAGGTTGTTGATATTTCTCCCAACAATCATGATTCCAGCTTGTGTTTCATCCAGCCCAGCATTTCTCATGATGTACTCTGCATATAACTTAAATAACCAGGGTGACAATATACAGCTTTGACGTACTC
>SJYW01050176.1:415683-429282 GCA_006410735.1 Raphicerus campestris
CTGGTTGGATCTCCTTGCAGTCCAAGGGACTCTCAAGAGTCTTCTCCAACACCACAGTTCAAAAGCATCAATTATTCAGCACTCAGCATTCTTTATAGTCTAACTCTCACATCCATACATGACCACTGGAAAAACCATAGCCTTAACTAGATGGACCTTTGTTGATAAAGTAATGTATCTGCTTTTGAATATGCTGTCTAGGTTGGTCATAACTTTCCTTCCAAGGAGTAAGCATCTTTTAATTTCATGGCTGCAGTCACCATCTGCAGTGATTTTGGAGCCCCCAAAACTAAAATCTGCCACTGTTTCCACTGCTTCCCCATCTATTTGCCATGAAGTGATGGGACCAGATGCCATGATCTTAGTCTTCTGAATGTTGAGCTTTAAGCCAACTTTTTCACTCTCCTCTTTCACTTTCATCAAGAGGCTCTTTACTTCTTCTTTGCTTTCTGCCATAAGGGTGGCATCATCTACATATCTGAGGTTGTTGATATTTCTCCCAGCAATCATGATTCCAGCTTGTGTTTCATCCAGCCCAGCATTTCTCATGATGTACTCTGCATATAACTTAAATAACCAGGGTGACAATATACAGCTTTGACGTACTCTTTTTCCTATTTGGAACCAGTCTGTTGTTCCAGTTCTAACTGTTGCTTCCTGATCTGCATACAGGTTTCTCAAGAGGCAGGTCAGGTGGTCTGGTATTCCCATCTCTGGAAGAATTTTCCACAGTTTATTGTGATCCATACAGTCAAAGGCTTTGGCGTAGTCAATAAAACAGAAATAGATGTTTATCTGGAACTCTCTCGCTTTTTTGATCTTCTATTTATAACCCTTAATTATCTCTTTTCCAGTCCTCCTGAACTTCACAGCCAACTTTTCAATATTACAAGTTGGTTCTCTATTAAATACCTAAGCTCATTATAAATTATTGATCTTTTTAATCAAGTGACATGAAGAAAGTGATATGTTCTCATACTTAAGTGACAACAATGTGATACGTTTGAAGAAGAGAGACAGGTGGTGGGAGATCAGTCAGAAATATCTTGCTGTGATCTGTGTTAGAATGATTAGAGAAAAAATGTAAGTTAAAAGTCACTATGAGGAAATAATGTTCAGTAGCAATTCACAACTTAAGAAAGCAATTTCTTAATATAGACTGATATTAAAGTGACACATGACCAATTCGATACCAAGTGTAAAATAATAGGAAGTTTCAATTACTTCTCCAAAATTGTCAGTCTGAAAATGAAAGCAATATGAATACTAATTAATAATCACCAGTGATAGTAATATTATCTTTATTGCCTTTTAGCTTGGACACTTACACAAACTATACCTAAGCAGTTAAAAGGCTAAAGTCTCTCTAGAACTAAGCTCAGCACATAACTCAGTCCCATAGAAATTTTGGTTTAATAAACAATATGCATCTATATCTAGGTTCAACCTCACACCGAAAAAATAAATATATATTCAGCAAAACTAACTTCTGTAATGCTGACTACAACTTTATACCTATACTTGTGTCATAAATATACAAACAAATAGTTCATAATTTTTTAATCTCTCCAACAGGTCTTAAATATTCAAGAGAAATTTAAACTATTATTTGGATATTTGAGTTCTAGATTTATGTGCAAGGATTTTTTTTTCCCAGCGGAATCCCCTTTACTTTCACACAAAAGTGTTTCTTGCTCTTTTCCAGGAGTGATTTAACTTTCAAATTATGTGTCAACAAAGAAATCTGTGATACTGTTATGTCAGATAATTAATTCCTCATTTTCTCCTCCTCTTCAACTACATTTTATTAAATGCCCTCTAACTCTACTTTAACAGCATGATGACAGCATAATTAGATCAAGATCTCAGCAAAGAAGAATCATAATGGACTGAAGACGGTTATGGGTTACAGTTTTTGCATCCTCCATCCAATGGGTCCAGATATATAAAACGGCTATCTAAAAAGCCAGTGGTGCTTATAAATTCATGTTTCTACCACCCTACCGATAAAAGACAATACTGATTAACGCACAGTAACGTTCAAACAGAATGGACTTCAAATCAGAGGACCCTTTTTTAGGAGACTGCTTGGGAGTTCTGTGGCTAGTACATGGTGCTTTCATTGTTGGGATGCAGGTTTGATCCCTGGTCAGGGAATTAGGATCCTCTGAGTTATGTAGCCCAGGCAAAACATTTTTAAAAGGACATTTTCTAGGACTGATTTATTTACTAATGATCTGGCCTTGGAGAAGTAACATAAATTCCCTGAGGCTCAATATTTTTCATTTATAAATAAAATTAATGTATTTTACAATCTAGAAGACCCTGACACATAAAGCACATAAATAATATTCCTCTAGAATTTATGCTGAATACTCTGTGAAACAAACCTAAAGAAAAGAAGACAAACCAGAAGCTGAACCACCAGTTACACAAAAGAAAGGAAGAAAAAGAAAGTCTAGTTCAGAGAAGTTTATCTGAAAAAGGCTCCTTGCAATAATTCCAAGGGAAATAAAGTCCACACATAGCTTGAAGTATGTATGTACTTAGTCCCTCAGTTGCAACCCCATAAACTGTAGCCCTCCAGGCTCCTCTGTCCGTGGGATTCTCCAGGCAAGAGTACTAGAATATGCTACAATGCCCTTCTCCAGAGGATCTTCCCAACCCAGGGATAGAACCCAGGTCTCCCACATTGTGGGTAGATTCTTCACCATCTGAGCCACCAGGGAATTCCAAGAATACTGGAGTGGGAAGCCTACACCTTCTCAAGGGAATCTTCATGACCCAGGAATCAAACCAGGGTCTCCTGTATTGTAGGGGGATTCTTTCCCAGCTAAGCTACAAAGTATACAAAATCAACAAATAAAACAGAGTTTTTAAAAAAGGAAGGAAAAAGAAGAATGGAGTCCACACAAATTCTTACATTGTAATAATGGAAACCTGCATGCAAAAGTGCATCGCAAGCACATAAGTATATAGCTGGGTTCACAAATAAGGGATCCTACCAGTGACATTGTTTCAATATGAATATGTAAAACTCTGTGAGCTTAATGGGAATTATTTAATAAAGACATGAGACAGTCAGTCAAAGAATAGGTAGACAGAAAATAGGAATATTGTTGCCATGTTTATATATAGGAAAAAATGGCATTACAGTAATGCTAATAAAACATTATTTTTAAAAAGCCATATTCATTGTCTTCATGGCTTGCTTTCTTATACTGCAGGTGTATATGAAACTAAAGCCTGTTATACAGGGTGAAGTCAGAAAGAGAAAATCAAGTATCCTATGAAAGTGAAAGTGTTAGTCGCTCAGTCATGTCTGACTCTTTACTAATCTTTGAACTTTAGCCTGCCAAGCTCCTCTCTCCATGTAATTCTCCAGGCAAGAATACTGGAATGGACAGCCATTCCCTTCTGTAGGGGATCTCCCCAATCCATGGATCAAACCCTGGTCTCCTGCATTGCAGGCAGATTCTTTAACATCTGAGCCACCAAGAAAGCCTGAAATATTGTATATTAATGCATATATATGGAATCTAGAAAAATGGTATTGATGAACCTATTAGCAGGGAAGTAATGGAGATGCAGCTATAGAGAATGGATTTGTGAACACAGTGGGGAAAAGAGAGAGTGGGACGAATGGAGAAGATAGAATCAACATATATACACTACCATGTGTAAAATAGATAGCTGGTAAGAAGTTGCTATATAACACAGGGAGCCCAGTCAGGTACTCTGTGATATGCCCTTGAGGGATGGGGTGGGAGCAGTGAAGGGAGTCTCAGGAGGGAGTTGATATTTGTTTAATTATGGTTGTCTTTGGTGACTCAGATGGTTAAGAATCCATCTGCAATGCAGGAGACCCAGGCTTGATTCCTGGGCTGGGAAGATCTCCTGGAGAAGGGAAGAGCTACTCACTCCAGTATTCTTGCCTGGGAAATTTCACAAACAGAAAAGCCTGGCAGGCTGCAGTCCATGGGGTCACAAAGAGTCAGACATGATGGAGTGACTTTCAGATGGCTGATCTGCATTATTGTACAGCAGAAACCAATACAACCTTGTAAAACAATTTTCCCTAAATTAAAAATTAAACAAATATAATAAAAATTAAAATAAAAAGTAAGTAATATTTTGATTTTGTAATTTAGAAAGTTAAATAATGAAAAAAATTAACAAACAACTGGGACCGTTTCTGACTTCTGAGCCCATAACACTGAAACTTTAAGTTAGCTAGACCCCCTGTACTATCAAATTGTTGGTCTCTAAAGGAGTATATCATTGTGATTGTGGTCATCTCTCTGGATCCTTCTTACTTTAATCCTCTTTCCTGCAATTCTTATTCCTGCTTTATTTTACTTATATTATTTCTACTGGCTGAAACTTTCGCATTTGGTCTCTAGATCTTGAACTTTGGCTTATCTTCAAGATTCCCACTCCATTTCTTCCCACCTCTCAAGGCTCACTCAGATACATTAAATCATCCTTGTTATGAATATCTGTGTCTCCCTATAATTCATATATTGAAACTCTAATATCCGGTACGGTTGTATTTGGAATAAGGAAGTAGTTATAGATAAGTGAGGTCATAAGAGTGGGGTCTTGATCCAATAGGTTTAGTGTCCTTTTAAGAAAGGTCAGAAGAGAGCTCACACATGCTCTGCCTCTCTACCCATGCTCAGGAAAGGACAAAGTGGACATCAGCAAGCCAGGAAGAGCACCCTCACCAGAACTGACCCTGCCAGACCTTGATCTGGGACTCCTATCCTCCAGAATTATGAGAAAACTGGTGATTAAACCATCCAGTCTGTGGTATTTTGTTATAGCAGCCTGAGCCAAACTAGGTCCTAGATGTGAAACCCCAGACATAGACTCCTTACACCTATCACACCACAATTTCCCCAATATGCCTCTCTTAAGCAGAAGTTGGGGGGAGTGTATACACAAACCAATTGAAACTCATAAATCAGAAGCCATCAAATTGCATCTATTTTCTCTATTATTGTAGCATGCCAGATTCAGTGGGGAAAGCAATGCAAAGACTGACAGTTAAAAAGTGAGAGTTTGCCTTCTTTTAACGTTGCAGTAACATCCTAAAGGAAATCAATCCTGACTATTGATCAGAAGGACTGATGCTGAAACTGAAGCTCCAATATTTTGGCCACCTAATACGAAGAGCTGACTCTTAGAAAAGACCCTGATGCTGGAAAAGATTGAAGGCAGGAGAAGGAGATGACAGAGGACAAGATGGTTGGATGGCATCAGCGACTCAATGGACATGAACTTGCGCAAACTCCAGGAGTTGATGAAGGACAGGGAAGCCTGGAGTGCTGCCAGTTCATGGGGTCACAAAGAGTTGGACACGACTGAGCAACTGAACAACAACACCAGTAAGTGACGGTTGCCTTTCTAGACATAGTTTCATAGTCAAAAATTAAGTGGATTTTAATAGTTTTCTAATTCTTGCATTTATAAGCATTGTCAGAGGTACTATTTTACAATGTAAATAGTTGTCATTCACCTTTAGAAATCCTGATTCAGTATACCTGGGGTGTGATGCAGGAATTTACATTTCAAGCATCCAAGTAATTCTGACAATATAGTCCAAGTGCATATTTTGTTAAGCATTAGTTTAAATATTCTAGCTATTAATTCTGTGTTTCTATAAATATTACTACATATTATAATATTAAGTTACACAATTTTTTTAACATTTCTCAAAAATGTATTTTTATGACTTTCATAATATATTACTTGTGTAGTTCTCTAAACATATATATTTCCCTTCAGAGAAACAGAAAATGATATTATAATTGAGTTGTGAACTTGGATGAAGCCCTACTAGAACTCACAGAAAAAAGTATTCCTCTTTTATTTTCCTCTTTATTAGTTTATTAGATTACTCACTTATTCCTACATTTTATGATTGAACTAATTTGATCCCATAATCTCAAGGCATTCATAAAGACAGAGAGATTAGGCAGAAAAAAAGATGAAAAGATGACCAAATGTGATTTTTTTCTTCTCTGATGAAATTTAAACTAGAGCTACTGAAGTTAACTATAAACTGCGAGCACTAAAGAAAAAACCTACTAGAAATTAATTTTACAGGTGAGGAATAGACGAATAAGAAACACTGTGCTCCCTTAACATTTTTAAAGCAATTAAAAAGTAGTCCATTAAAGACTGCAGGTGATTTGTAATGTGAGTTGGACACAGTTGTCATTGAGGTCAGTCAAGATAGATTTTCATTCAATTATCTACGCATCTTACCTCCCCAAGGATACTTGAAGGAGTCATCTAGACCAAAATCCTCAGTGATTTTTTAACTTGAAGTTCATTAGCTCAATGGCAGATTGATGTATTGCACTTAAAATACACTGAAATGTCATCTTTTTAAATATCTACTAACACAGTCTTACACTATGGAGTTAAATTCATTCAATTTAGCTTTCATTCTTTAGAGAGATTACTTTTTTTTTTATCAAATTCAAGCTGCAAGGCTGCCAGAAAAGGTGTTAATCATGTCATTTGCTCCCATTAATGAAAGCTTTGTTTTTATTCAGTGTATTGCTCAACTTCCTTCTGCAGAGCCCTCCACTATGTAACTACTTCCTAAGAGCAACTTCCTAATACATGCATTAGGAGGCGTATTAAGCAATCAATATGTATTGACTATCTACGATGTACCTGAAAGAAGACCTTTGCCCTTTACAAGGAATTTATCATCTTATTGGAAAAATATGATTTGCATACATGAAATGTTTAAATAGCCATGAAATAGTGAAAATGTAAGGTTCAAAGAATTACGTGCTATACAAGTTCAATGATAGGAAGTAAGTCAGGGGACTTAAACTGGGTTCAAAGGAATGAGCAAGGTTTTGGAAGAAGAAGAGAAAAATGAAAGCCACAGCAAATGGCAGAAAATGGTATGAGCGCAGAACGGGGCTCAGAAGCTAAAAGTGTGGTTAGGGCGAAATTGGGGGTTGGGTCAGCCAGCCAGCCAGCGTAGACTGGAAGTTTCACATTAGGAAACAGTAGGAGATAAAATAGATTGACTACAACAAGAATAACATTCACTAGAGTGTCCCACTGTAAAACAAACAGAAGATCAAACTCTATCTCTGATTTTTAAAGTTTACACTCTTAGGAAAAAATAATATTCTAAGACAAGTATTGCATCCTTGCTTCTTTCAGTTATTCACCTACATACTTTTTTCTGCACTTAAATCTGATTCATTTTTCCAACATCAATTGATTTGTATACCAGAGAAGAATTTAAACTCACTTTAAGCCTGAAAGTGAAAGATTTAGTCTCTCGGTTATGTCCGACTCTTTGTGACCCCATGGATTGTAGCCCACCAGGGTCCTCTGTCCATGAAATTCTCCACAAGAATACTGGAGTGAATTGCCATTCCCTTCTCCAGGGTATCTTCCTTACCCAGGGATCGAACCCAGGTATCCCGCATTGCAGGCAAATTCTTTATTGTCTGAGCCATGAAGGAAGCCTTGTTTAAGCCTATATCCTCTTTTTTCTTTATCTCTTAGGAGGTAATGGATTTAACTTAATTAATTGATGACATTATTTTAAACCAGACATTTGTTAGGGCCCAGATTCTACATTGTTTTAAATATAGAATAATTCTCAGTGAGAATTATAAACTGTGAACTATAACAAAGAGAAACTTGAGAATAACTTAATCATACCTGAAATGAATTTCAGTTCAGTTCCGTTCAGTTGTTCAGTCCTGTCCGACTCTTTGAGACCCCGTGAATCGCAGCACACCAGGCCTCCCTGTCCATCACTAACTCCCAGAGTTTAACCAAACTCATGTCCATCGAGTTGGTGATGCCATCCAGCCATCTCATCCTCTGTTGTCCCCTTCTCCTCCTGCCCCCCAATCCCTCCCAGCATCAGGGTCTTTTCCAATGAGTCAACTCTTCACATGAGGTACCAGGCAAAAATTATAATATTTAAGTTTGGATTTGACCATCAATTCCTTTTTGCCAAGGACAATGCAAAATCTCTTCCCTTCAACTTTTTTCTACCATCATTTTTTTAAAGTAAGGGCTGATTTATTATTCTTTGCTACTCTGCTTTTCTGTTTTATTTTCCTTGATGCCATCCATGGAGGGGATTTGTTTAGACCCTTGAAAGTGATTCATAGATTAGTTCCTCAAGAAATTAGGATTTTGTGACCTCCTTAAAAATCCTAGTAACCCCCATCCCCACTCTCCTTCACACTCTCTCTTGTATTGTTCTCATTATGTGTATGTAAGTGTTTGGTAAAAGTTTTGGTTGCCAATTTAAACTATTTATTGTCTTCTCTGCTTCAGCTGGTGCTGGATTTCTGAACTTAATCTGCCAATAACTTTCATGTAACACATGCTTATGGCAGTTCTCATTGCGGCTGCCAGTTGCTGAACTCTTTGTACACATTTGCAATTCATTGTGTTACCCCCTCAGTGCTGTTTCTGGCATCTGCCCCAACTGCTGGATTTTCAGGGACAGAAAGATTCAGCAATTCTCTTTACAAACTCTCTACCCAGTGGGAGGTGCTATTATTTTACTTTATTTGGAGAAATTGGCTATGCCCCCAGGAAATCAAACAAAACCCCTCTCTTTTACACTTCCTCATTTTCTTACTGCAACCAAAGTCAAAATAGGTATTCCACCCATGAATACTTTTTTGTCTGTTTATTTTATTTTAAATTCTAGATTTTCCACTAAATGTGGGCATAAAATTCAACTTCACCAATTTAAGAGCTAGCTGGTAGCTCATAATGCTTGAGCACCCAAGTACCAAATTTTTTCCTAATTCTTCACATGATTTATTTCAATTAATTTCTACAAAAACACTTAGGAAATGGGTACTGTTAAGTAAGCTAAAGTCTACAAAGTTAAAGAAATTTCCCAAGTTAACAAAGCCTTACATTTAATATAGGTAGGTATAAGTAGTATAGTGGAAATGAAAATGGCAACCTACCTGAGTATCCTTGCTGGGAGAATCCCATGGGCAGAGGAGCCTGGTGGGCTACAGTCCAAGAGGTTGCAAAGAGTCGGACACAACTGAGCAACTGAGCATAGGTAGGAAAGAAATTAGCAGGTGCCAATTACTTTACTTCTACAGTATATTGCATCTCAGGCCACCAATGACACTGAGAAAGGGACCAGTTTACAGTGAGACTATAACTTACTGCCCATGACTAATATTTTTTCCAAAAGACAGGCAGTGTTATGAGAGCCTAGGATAAGAAGAAAATAATGCACTTTCCCTTATGCATATGCATTAATAAGATTCTATATAAATAGAACCAAGTTATCCTTACAAATAGAACCAAGCCTAGCTCAAACATAATAGAAATTCACTACTCATTCAAGTAACAGTCTAGAAGGAAGAATAGGTCAGCAGAGTTATTCTCCTTTATGCTATTGTTCAGGCACCCAGACTGACATGTCTGGGTCATTTATAACATATGGTGTCCCTAACTCACCTTTGATTATCACTATTCCAATCCTGAGTGTTCAGACTACCACACAATTGCACTCATATCACATGCTAGCAAGGTCATGTTCAAAATCCTCCAAGCTAGGCTTCAACATTATGTGAACCAAGAACTTCCAGATGTACAATTGGATTTTTAAAAGGCAGAGGAACCTAAATCAAATCCCTTATGATTATACAGTGGCAGTGACAAATAGATTCAAGGGATTAGATCTGATAGACAGAGTGTCTGAAAACTATGGACAGAGGTTCGTGACATTGTACAGGAGACAGGAATCAAGACTATCTCCCAAGAGAAAGAAACACAAAAAGGCAAAATGGTTGTCTGAGGAGGCCTTACAAATAGATGAGAAGAAAACAGAAGCTAAAGGCAAAGGAGTAAAGAAAAGATATACCCACTTGAATGCAGAATTCCAAAGAATAGCAAAGAGAGATAAGAAAGCCTTTCTTAGTGATCAATGCCAAGAAATAGAGGAAAACAATAGAATGGGAAAGACTAGAGATCTATTCAAAAATTAGAGCTACCAAGGGAACATTTCATGCCAAGATGAGCACAATAAAAGACAGAAACAGTATGGACCTAACAGAAGCAGAAGATATCAAGAAAAGGTGGCAAGAATACACAGAAGAAATATACAGGAAAGATCTCCACGACCCTGATGACAATTGTGTGATCACTCATCTAAAGCCAGACATCCTGGAATGTGAAGTCAAGTGAGCCTTAGGAATCATCACTATGAACCAAGCTAATGGAGGCAATGGAATTCCATTGGAGCTATTTCAAATCCTAAAAGATGCTGCTGCTAAAGTGCTGCGCTAAATATACCAGCAAATTTGGAAAATTCAGAAGAGGCCACAGTACTGGAAAAGGTCAGTTTTCATTCCAGTCCCAAAGAAAGGAAATGTCAAAGAATGTTCAAACTACCTCACAATTGGACTCATCTCACATGCTAACAATATAATGCTTGAAACTCCAAGCCAGGCTTCAACAGTTCGTGAAACATGAAATTCCAGATGTTCAAGCCAGTTATTTCAGGAACTAAAGAGCCTCTTGGTGAAGCTGAAAGAGGAGAGTGTAAAAGCTAGCTAAAAACTCAACATTCAGAAAACTAAGATCATGGCATCCAGTCCCACCACTTCATGCCATGTAGATGGGGAAACAGTGGAAACTGTGACAGACTATTTTCTTGCACTCCAAATTCACTGTGGATGGTGACTGCTGCCATGAAATTAAAAAAAAAAAAAAAAACTTGCTCCTTGGAAGAAAAGATGTGAAAAACCTAGACAGCATGTTAAAAATCAGAGACATTGCTTCGCCAACAAATATCCATATAGTCAAAACTATGGTTTTTCCATTAGTCATGTATGGATGTGAGAGTTAGACCATAAAAAAAGCTGAGTGCCAAAGAATTGATGCTTTCTAATTGTGTTGTTGGAAAAAACTCTTGAGAGTCCCTTGGCCTACAATGAGATCAAACCAGTCAATCCTAGAGGAAATCAACCCTTAATATTCATTGGAAGGACTGATGTTGAAGCTTCAATACTTCAGTCACCTGATTCACAGAGTCAACTCATTTAGTAAAACACTGGTGCTGGGAATGATAGCGGGCAGGAGGATAAGGGAATAACAAAGGAATGAGCTGATTGAATGACATCACTGACTCAATGGACAAGAGTTTGAGCAAGCTCTGGGAGATGGTAAAAGACAGGGAAGCCTGGCATGCTGCAGTCCATAGGGTTGCAAAAATTTGGACACAACGGAACAATGACAAGAAGCCCAATATCAGAGAGAACATGAGGGGGGCGGTGCATGTCAGGGAGTTTTTATAATAAACCTCAGAAGTGGCACATATTACCTTTATATATATAGGAGAACAGTGGACCCATTGGAAGAACAGTCTCATTACTCTGTCTAAATGCAAGGGAAGTTGGGAAACATGGCATAGCTGGCTAGACACATATCCAACCCTACAATTACAAAGGAAGATAGGAGGAGAAGTTTCTGAGGGACAAATGGCCATCTCCACCCCAGTCTACCTTTCTAGCCATCAAATATTGCCAGTAGATAAAATAGACTCATCCCCTCCCCAGAGAAACAATTCAAAGTCTTACTCATTTGCTGCAACCAATCCCAAGTCCAGTATGGACTGTGAAATTTCTCCTCCAAGGCTGGATGTTTCATTTTAATTTGTATTTAGTGGTATAGAGGCTAATACCAAAGATTATCTACCCTCACCTAAGTCAATATATGTTGCTGTAGCAGGATAACCACAATAAAAATACCCGTTAAAATGCAGGAGAATGTGTAGAGAAATAAAAATTCTATTATTGGTATGAATATAAAGAAATTTAGTCCACTTTGGAAGACAGTTTGGCAGTTTCTTAGAAAAGTAAACATATTCTTAACATATGATCCAGCAACCATGCTGCTTGGTATACACCCACATGAGCTGAAAACTTATGAATACCGACAAATGGATAATTCATAATTGGCAAAACCTGGAAGCAACAAAGATGTCCTTCAAGAGGTAAATGGCTAAACAAACTGTGGTATATCCATACAACAGAATATTATCCAGTGATTTTAAAAAAGGAACTATCAAAACATGATAGACATGGATAAACCTAAAATGAAGATTGCTGAAGAAAGAAGCTGAACCATAAAGTCTGCATACTGTGTGACTACAACTATATGACATTCTGAAAAAGACCAAACTATGATGACTGTAAAAAATAAATTAGTGGCAGGAGTGGCAGTGGTTGTAAGGCTTGAGGAGTAAGGGTGAGATAAACAGGTGCAGCAGGGAGAATTTTTAGGGCAGTGAAACTATTTTGTATGATATAAAAATGGGTAGATATGTGTCATTTTATTTACATTCCTCAAAACCCATAGGACATACAACACGAAGACTGAGACTCAGTGTAAACCATGGAATGCAGTTTATAATGTATCAATATTGATCCATCAATAGTAACAAATGTACCATAATAATAGACAATGTTAGCAATAGGGAAAACCAGCAGATGAACAGTGAGGGAATACATAGGAATTCTCTGTATGTTCCAGTCACTTTTTCTGTAACCTAATACTGCTTTAAAAATGAACAAACAACAACTATGGTTGAGGGAAATGGCGAAGTCATAGTTCACTGCAACAATGTACTCCTACTAGGGAAGCACTGGATAAGACCTTGCCTGGTATGGAATAGATCCCCACGTTAATTGTGATTCTGCTCTCTGGGAGAAGCTCCCTTTCCTATGATCCTCAGAGGCTCCTGAATTTGCCTTCTAGGAGCTTCCTCCTCCTCTGCTATCTTCCATGGCACATCTATGATGAGAATAGAGTGTGAGCCCTCTGAACAAGTTAGAGAGTCAAAAGCTTTCTCAGGTTTCTTTGATAGTGCAATTCTCTCAAAAACTAAATAAGTTTTCCATCTATTTATTTCCTGTCCCTTCCAAGTAGCAGCGGCAACACACCCAAATTCCTTAGATGTAATTTTTCATTTGTTTTTAACTTCCCTGTTTTTAACCGTGTGCGTATGTATGCGTGTGCCTGTGTGTCTGCAGGTGTGAACTTAATGATAGCTACCTTGAGAACATCTACAACAGTTGGGTGGGAAGATATCACTTTGTATCTGATTTTTGCTACAAGGCTAGGTACCTTAATTCAACTTAGACATCTTACTAGGCCTTTGCATTTGAAATCTTTATGTCTTATTTCTTGTTTGAGTTTCAGAAGCAGTTAACTTTTCCATGAGGCTTTTCATCTGTGAATTCTCTCCCTTTCAATCGCTGAGCATAAACCAGTCAATTCATGTAATACCTTACTTGAAGCAATGAACAGTAGCCAATACATATAAATATTCTAGCTCTTTCCAATCACTGTACTTAAAACTATATGAGCATATGGTTTGTATTCCAAGTTATAATTGGAGATAGTATTTTTTTTAATAAATGTCAATGTTTTGCCATATCATGTATTTCTCCAACTTTTCAGGCTGTGACACCATGGCCCAAATTGAATTAGTTGCAACAGGGAAATTGATTGAAACGAACACCAATAATCCAGTGGCATATATATATATATATATAT
>SJYW01050176.1:446192-456952 GCA_006410735.1 Raphicerus campestris
GCCTGGAGCCAAATGTGTGGTCCATCAGTTTCATATATCATGATGGTATACAATCTTGGCCTCATACCTGACTCCATTTATACACTGTCATTGTTTTGTTCTGTTTTTTAGATTTGCTCTCACTTTTCATTTATGTTATTGTGTTTTAAATACTCTAAGCTGCTTTTTTTAGCCTTTCTGAAAAGAGAGGATAAAAAAGTCATTGCTAAAAAAAGAAGTAAACACATTTAAAGCAGTTTTCACAGTGCCTGGCCAATAGTAGGTACATAACATAAAAGTTACTTTTATATTTTCTTATAAACAAGTCTAGTTATCATTTGTGGACACATATTGGCCTGAGAGCCCAAATGGTCCAATCTCTGCATGGAATCCCCTCTAAGTAAGCCCAGCCTAGACCACAAATTATTTAAAAGTGATTTCAGTCTTTACTTGGGTCTCTCAAAGGACACAAAAGGGGCACTTGTTCTTATCCGTCAGCTGCATGTCATAAAATGTGGCTTCTTTTCCTTTCCAGTTTTCTTTCACTCACTACCACCCAGTGTATCCACTGACAACTAGATTTACCCACCTCCCAACTCTTTATTATGTAGACAGACCAAGCTTCTCTGATTAGAGTTTTCCTTTTTTCTCACACCGCTCTGGACTTCTTTCCCACTACTCATTCTTTGATTCTGTATCATAAAAGATTGATGAACTAGGCTGACAAAGACAATTCTTCTGCTTGCAGGTGGGTTGGGGAATTCTCACCTGTTAATAAATCTTTTCTGTCACCCAGGAAATAAAGGGTGATTAATGTGTGATACAGTCCATGGCGTCTCAAAGAGTTGGACACAACTGAGTGACTAAGCACGCACACACACACGCACAATGTGTGATAGAAGAAGAGAGCACTTTGGAATGTGGCTCTAGCTCAGGAATACATTCAGGCATGTTGGGGCAAAGGTCAGGGCTTAATTCTTCTGGTCCTGCCTTTACCAAGGCTTCCCTTGAGTAAGGGACTTTATGACACCTGTAACTTGGAGGTAGAGTCATGACGCCCTTATGTTGGATGGAGTTGAAGCTGTTGGTGCAGAGTACAGGAATAATTTGTTGTTTAGTTGCAAAGTCGTGTCTGACTCTTTACAACTCCATGGACTGTAGCATACCAGGCTCTTCTGTCCATGGAGTTTCCAAGGCAAAAATACCGGAGTGGGTTGCTATTTCCTTCTCTAGGGGATCTTCCCAACCCAGGGATCTAACCTGTGTCTCCTGCATTGGCAGGCAAATTCTTTATCACTGAGCCACCAGGAAAGCCCAAGAGGATAATGATGGGGGCAAATGATCTGTCCTCTTCTTGGTTTCCTGTGGATTGTGGGAATGGCCATCTAGGCTTGCCTCCTTCTGAGTGGGGTAAGCTGAGAGGACACAGTCTTAAATTCATTATACCCAGTTTGCTAATGCAAAATGAGGCAGCCATACACTAGTTACTTTCTTGCTCTTGTAAACCTATATGTTTATTTATCTTTCACATCAGCTTCAGGGTACCTAAAGTCTCTGATGTTAGGTTCACAGTAGAGGAGAACTAGAATGAGAGCTAGGCCAAGTCAAAAAATTGAGCCGTAGAAATATTGAACCAGTACTGTGGTTAGTTAATATGATTCCCTTCACATTCTTTTCTTCAATGACTGTTTATTGAAAGCCAACTTGCCAGTTCTTCTAAATGCTGAGAACATTAAGATGATAGACTAATGGCCCCTGGTGTCCAGGAGCCATAGTTTAGATAGTAAGGGAGGCTGACCTAAATAGGATAATCAGAAACATGGTGCTCAGTGCCACAGTTGAGCTATAAATGAAGTGTCTTGAGAACCCAGAAGAGGGAGAGAGACTAACTTCAGAGAGTCAGAGAGGAGGAGACACTGGAGTTGGGGTTTAAGGATAAAGAGTCATTTGCTAGGGCTTCCCTGGTAGCTTAGTCAGGTTTGCCCTAAACTGCCCTTTCAAACCTGGCAATACTGGAGACCTCGGTTCCATTCCTGGGTCAGGAAGATCCTCTGGAGAAGGGATAGGCTACCCACTCCAGTATTCTTGGGCTTCCCTGGTGACTCAGCTGGTAAAGAATCTGCCTGCAATGTGGGAGATCTGGGTTTGATCCCTGAGTTGAGAAGATCCCCTGGAGAAGGGAAAGACTACCCACTCCAGTATTCTGGGGTCTCAGAGAGTTGAACATGACTGAGTGACTTTGACACACACACACACACACACACATACAGAGGCATGTGTTCATTTGCCTCAATTATATTTACCTGATTTTAGTTTGATCACATGACCTTATTAATATTGGAAAACACTGTCTAGCCAAATGTAGTCTTAGCATTTGGTCTTTTGATTCTGCAGTTAGTGATAGACCAGAGTGGAATTCCTGGAATGTTCTGAGCTAAAGAATTTGAAAGATGTCATACATAGTCAGAGACAAACCACATCCTTAGGGCTTAGCAGATAAATGCTCTGGGACTATGTTAATGAGAATTATGGGAGACTTTCACTTGGGCCACCCGTATTTACTTCCTGTGGCAGTAACACCTTGTAAAATATACGCCGATCAGATGGGAAATGATGGTCACTTGAAGCGTGAATGGGGAGCTCCAGATTCAGGACGAATGGACAGAAGTTGCTGTTGCTTGGGATGTTGGGAATGATGGGGGCTCAGCACATACACGGGGGATTTCCTTCCAGCAGGAGTAAGGTTATTGGGTCACAGCGTGAAACTGGAGCTCTTGCCGAGCATTTGCTTCAGAATCACCACCAGCAAGGGCAGCAGGGTGGCACTCTCTCTCTGTGGCTTTCCTTAGCAGTGCAACATATTTCTTTCCATTCTTTAGAAATAAATTCTGATTTACAGCTTTATGTTTCTTTAGTGTCTGTTATAAAAGTGACCATTATATACAGGGTTTTAGTGACTAAAACAGTTGGAGACCACAGCCAGACTGACAGCTTTAGGAGAGAGATGTGTATAAGAGACAGGACATTACTTTGCCAACAAAGTTCTGTCTAGTAGGCTATGGTTTTTCCAGTGGTCATGTATGGATGTGAGAGATGGACTGTAAAGAAGGCTGAGTGCCAAAGAATTGATGCTTTTGAACTGTGGTGTTGGAGAAGACTCTTGAGGGTCCCTTGGACTTCAAGGAGATTCAACCAGTCCAATATAAAGGAGATCAGCCCTGGGATTTCTTTGGAAGGAATGATGCTAAAGCTGAAACTCCAGTACTTTGGCCACCTCATGAGAAGAGTTGACTCACTGGAAAAGACTCTGATGCTGGGAGGGATTGGGGGCAGGAGGAGAAGGGGATGACCGAGGATGAGATGCCTGGATGGCATCACTGACTCGATGGACGTGAGTCTGAGTGAACTCCAGGAACTGGTGGTGGACAAGGAGGCCTGGCATGCTGCAGTTCATGGGGTTGCAAAGAGTCAGACACGACGGAATGACTGAACTGAACTGAACTGAACTGAACACTGCAGATAGGTCTTCCCAGGTGACTCAGTGATGAAGAATCCACCTGCAGTACAGGAGACAGAAGTTCTATCCCTGAGTCAGAAATATACCCCGGAAAAGGAAATGGCAACACATTTCAGTATTTTTGCCTGGAAAATCCCACGGACAGCGGAGCCTGGTGGGCTACAGTCTATCGGGTTGCAAGAGTTGGACAGAGTGACTAAACAACATGTCTGCATGTAAGTTAAATAAGCAGGATGATAATATACAACCTTGTCATACTTCTTTCCCAATATTGAGCCAATCAGTTGTTGCACGTTTGGTTCTGACTGTTACTTCTTCACCCACATACAGGTTTCTCAGGAGACAGGTACAGTGATCTGGTCCTTACATCTTTAAGAATTTTTCCATAGTTTATTGTGATCCTCCCAGCCAAAGGCTTTAGCTTAGTCAATGAAACAGAGGTAAATGCTTTTTTGGAAATTGATGGGTACTTGGGTCAAAATGACAGTATCTTAGAATTTTACTCCATTTGTTGATAAAAGTTTTAATGTCTGTAATGAACTTCAACAGCATGCTGCTGCTGCTGCTGCTGCTGCTGCTGCTGCTGCTGCTAAGTCGCTTCAGTCGTGTCCAACTCTGTGTGACCCCATAGATGGCAGCCCACCATGCTCCCCCATCCCTGGGATTCTCTAGGCAAGAATACTGGAGTGAGTTGCCATTTCCTTCTCCAGTGCATGAAAGTGAAAAGTCAAAGTGAAGTCGTTCAGTCGTGTCCACCTCTTTGCGACCCCATTGACTGCAGCCTACCACTTCAACAGTATATAAGGTAGTAAATAAGAGTAAAATGTCATAAAATAGATTAATTTACAATACATTAAAAATACATANAAGTGAAGTCATTCAGTCGTGTCCACCTCTTTGCGACCCCATTGACTGCAGCCTACCACTTCAACAGTATATAAGGTAGTAAATAAGAGTAAAATGTCATAAAATAGATTAATTTACAATACATTAGAAATACATAAAACTTCCATTTTATTTAGTTAAAAAAAGATTTCTATATTTTATCATTAAAAAAATTGGACCAAGATAAAAATTTGAATAATCTAAACACCCTAAAGTCCTGCCCCAAAATGCTAATATTCTGACTAGAAATGAAACCAAGATTAAAATACAAATCAAACAGAACTTGAATGTTCTTGGAGAAAAGTAAAATGCCTTTTGAAATTTGAATTTGCACAGTAAGGCAGGCAATCATATACAATATTGGAAAATCAAAGCTATCAAGCAAGAAAAAAACTTACCATTTAGAAATAATATTTCAGACTATAACAGACTTTAAAAGAACACTTTAAATGTTGCTAGGCCATTTTTGTGTCCTCTCTCATGAGTTGTTATATTGTCAGACTCTTTTCCAAAGAAATACAGTTATTTTATTCCCAATTTATTTTTCCTCTAGTAGGAGAAAAGCAGAGGGTAGAAAACTCAAATTGTCCTACATTTTTTTACAGAAAAACACCAGCACCACTATTATCTAATTCCTCTTTCCAATAGGAAGATCTAGCAAGTAAGTTGATATTCTTATTAACCTAAAGGCATTCTGCATGGTGGATTCTTGCAGCAGAACTGAATTAGATACAGTAAACATTGAGTGGTGGAAGGAATTATCAGGGCACTTATAAAATTTAAGTAATCTATTTGTTATGCTTTGGTACATTTTTGATCAATGTCAATAACAAGACCACACATTTCTATGTTAATGATAATTAGATATAAGTCCAAGAAAGAATATCTTTACTAAAGAAAAATACAACATCTTCAGGTTTGGTTAGCCTGAGCTTCTGTATATAACCCAAATGTAAAACATTTGCATGAGAGAAACATATAAATAATATTCCTATAAGAGATAAGAGAACTCAATTCAGAGTCACAAACCATTCTAGTGCTAGTCCAGGCTCAGCTGCTCACTATTTTAAATACCTACATTTTGAAACCCAGGTGTCTAACTCCCAAAATGAAAGATTCTTATACAATTCTGAATTTACATGATAGTATTATAATAGATTTTGTTGGACCTTTTTTATAATAAATATTAATTAGAAAACTGGAAATTATGCATAAAAGAGAAACTATTATATTAGAAAACTTTATAAGGTATGTTTGTAGTTATATGTATTTGAGGGTAAAAAGAAGTTTCTCTTGAGAATATAATAAATAAATCTTTAAGTATAGGACATTGTTTTATTCTGTTTTTGCTTTTATTTTACTATAAACATTTAGTATATGTTCAACTACTCTGACGATGGACCAATTAGTTACATCTTTCTGTTGCAAGATTCACAAATACAGCTTTGTGGCCCATAGTGAGCTAGTGACAGTCACTCAGTCGTGTCCAACTCTTTGCCACTTCATGGACTATACAGTCCATGGAATTCTCCAGGCCAGAATACTGGAGTGGGTAGCCTTTGCCTTCTCCAGGGGATCTTCCTGACTCAGGAATGGAACTGGGGTCTCCTGTATTGCAGGTGAGTTCTTTACCAACTTAGCTATCAGGGAAGTCCTACTATGCTATGTATAGTATGTGACCCATACTACTTAGGTATCCTTGGTTATTTAAATGTCCTTTTTTATAAATAGAAATACATCAGAAAATAACATGGTTATTTTTTCTTTCAAAAATGCTGATATACCAAATAGTAAATGCTGCATCCTACAAACCCAAGAAAAAATTTTATTCAATCATATAAATATTGGCAAAATTATGTGTTTTACACAGGGGAAAAATAGTCATTTTATAATGTGAGGAAATCAGAGCTGTATGTCATTCATTTTGACAGTACAGCATGATTACTCCTTTGTGAAATTTACACTGGTTTAGGACTGATTATCCCTTTTCTTTCAGCAAATGATTTGGTCCAGTCAACCAGCACAGAACTTCTTATCAAGCCCCTGTTAAAATAAGTCCCTTTATACATACTATAAGGCTTCCTTGGTGGCTCAATGGTAAAGAATCTGCCTACCAAGGTAGGAGATGGGTTCGATCCCTGGATCAAGAAGATCTCCTGGAGAAGCAAATGGCAACCCACTCCAATATTCTTGCCTGGGATATCCCATGGACAGAGGAGCCTGGTAGGCTAGAATCCATGGGGGTAGCAAAAGAGTCAGACATGATTTACCGACTAAGAAACAACAATATATCTACTGTAACATTCAACCTCCAAGAAAGCCCCCCAAAATTATCACTTCCTAGTGCTTCTGGCCTTGTATAACTCCCATCACATTAAATAGAGCTGATATATGTATCTAATGGAGCATTAAGAATATGACAGAGCGAATTCTGAGACTAAGTCATAAAAGACAGTGGCTTCTGTCTTACACTTTCTCTTGGACTGCTTTCTGCATGAGAAGTTAGCTATTATATATAGATGATATAATGATGCATTCATACCAATGAAAATGTCCAAATGGAGAAAAGTAAAGCATTCTGCCAACAGCCAATGAAGAACTAAGACCTCCTCCAGAGAGCAGTGATGTTGAATGAACTATCTTGGAAGAGAATCCTCCAGTCCTTGTCAAGTCTTCAAATGAATACAATCCTAGCCCACCTCATAATTGCAAAGTTCTAAGAGCTCCATCATCAGAACCACCCAACTGAACTGCACCTAGATTCCTGACCTTCTGAATTCTAAAATAATAAATGTTTATAGTTTTAATTAGCTAATTTAGGGAGTAATTCATTATATAATTACAGATAACTAGTACTATTAAAAACTTTGACTTTTTATTGTTTAAAAAGTTTTTTGTCAACACCACTTCATCATGCACACACATATACACATGCATTCACATGTACTTTTACATATGCATATGGAAAGCATATTCTAAAAGTTATATTTTAGAGAATTCCTTTGTAGTCCAGTGACTAAGACTTCACCTTCCAATACAGAGGGTGTGGGTCCAATCCCTGGTCAGGTAGCTAAGATCACACATGACTTGTGGCCAAAAACCCAAAGTATAAAACAGAAATAATAGTGCAATAAATTCAATAGAGACTTTGAAAATAGTCCATATATTAAAAAATCCTCATGATAGAAACTCCTGAGAAATCAGCATAGAAAGAACCTAGCTTAACATATTAAAAACCATATACAACAAACCCACAGCAAACACTATTCTCAATGGTGAAAACCTGAAAGCATTTCCTCTAAGATCAGGAACAGGATAAGGATGCCCACTCTCACCATTATTATTCAATATAGTTTTTAAAGTCCTAGTCACAGCAATCAGAGAAGAAAAAGAAACNCACTATTCTCAATGGTGAAAACCTGAAAGCATTTCCTCTAAGATCAGGAACAGGATAAGGATGCCCACTCTCACCATTATTATTCAATATAGTTTTTAAAGTCCTAGTCACAGCAATCAGAGAAGAAAAAGAAACAAAAAGAATTCAGATTGAAAAAGAAGTAAAACTCTCACTGTGTGCTGATGACTTGATACTCCAAACAGAAAACCCTAAAACTGCCACCAAAAAATACTGGAGCTAATCAACGAATTTAGTAAAGTTGCAGGATATAAAATTAATACACAGAAATCCCTTGCATCCCTATACACTAACAATGATTTTTTTTACTTTATTTTATTTTACAATACTGTATTGGTTTTGCCATACATCAATATGAATCTGCCACGAGTGTACAGGTGTTTCCAATCCTGACCATCTCAGACTATCTCTCTGGGTCATCCTAGTGCACCAGCCCCAAGCATCCTGTATCCTGTATCGAACTTAGACTGGCGATTCATTTTTTAAATGATATTATACATGTTTNCCAGTACCATACTGTCTTGATGACTATGGCTTTGTAGTAGAGCCTGAAGTCAGGCAGGTTGATTCCTCCAGTTCCATTCCTCTTCCTCAACATTGCTTTGGCTATACAAGGTTTTTTGTATTTCCATACAAACTGTGATTATTTGTTCTAGCTCTGTGATAAATATCGCTGGTAGCTTGATAGGGATTGCATTGAATCTGTAGATTGCTTCGGGTAGTATACTCATTTTCACTATATTGATTCTTCTGATCCATGAACATGGTATATTTCTCCATCTACTGGTTTCCTCTTTGATTTCTTTCACCACTGTTTTATAGTTTTCTATATATGGGTCTTTAGTTTCTTTAGGTAGATATATTCCTAACTATTTTATTCTTTTCATTGCAAAGGTGAATGGAATTGTTTCCTTAATTTCTTTTTCTACTTTCTCATTATTAGTGTATAGGAATGCAAGGGATTTCTGAGTGTTGATTTTATATCCTGAAACTCTACTATATTCATTGACTAGCTCTAGTAATTTTCTGGTGGATTCTTTAGGGTTTCTATGTAGAGGAACATGTCATCTGTAAACAATCACATTCACCACTTGAACAACAAAAACATAAAATATCTAGTAATAAACCTACCTAAAGAGACAAAAGAACTATATACAAAAAACTATAAGACACTAATGAAAGAAATCAAAGGCAACACAAATGGATAGAGGGATACTGTGTTCTCGGATTGGAAGAATCAATGCTGTCAAAATGACTATATTACCTAATGCAATAAAAAAGTTCAATGATATACCTGTTAAACTATCAATGGCATTTTTCATAGAACTAGAACAACAACAACAAAAAAAATTCACAATTTGTATGGANCTGTGTTCTCGGATTGGAAGAATCAATGCTGTCAAAATGACTATATTACCTAATGCAATAAAAAAGTTCAATGATATACCTGTTAAACTATCAATGGCATTTTTCATAGAACTAGAACAACAACAAAAAAAAATTCTCAATTTGTATGGAAACACAAAAGACCCTAAAGAGCCAAAGCAATCTTGAGAAGAAAAGAAAACAAAAACGGTGCTGAAGATATCAACTTCCCTGACCTCATACTATTGTACAAATGTACAGTCATCAATATGGTACTGGTACAAAAACAGAAATGTAGATGAATGGAACCAGATAGAAAGCCCAAAGATAAACCCATGCACACATGAGCACATTGTCTTTGACAAAGAGGCAAGAATACACAATGGAGAAAAGACAGTTTCTTCAATAAGCGGTACTGGAAAAACTGAGCAGCTATGTGTAAAAAAAATGAAATTAGAACACTTCCTAACACCATACACAAAATAAACTCAAAATGGATTAAAGACATAAAGATAAGACCAGAAACTACAGATCTCTTAGAGGAAAATAGAGATAGTACACTCTTTGACGTAAATCACAGCAATATTCTCTGACCCATCTTCTAGATTAATGGAAATAAAAACAAAAATAAACAAATGAGACCTCAGTTCAGTTCAGTTCAGTCACTCAGTCATGTCCGACTCTTTGTGACCCCATGAATGACAGCACACCAGGCCTCCCTGTCCATCACCAACTACCAGAGTTCACTCAGACTCACGTCCATTGAGTCAGTGATGCCATCCAGGCATCTCATCCTCAGTCGTCCCCTTCTCCTCCTGCCTCCAGTCCCTCCCAGCATCAGAGTCTTTTCCAATGAGTCAACTCTTCTCATGAGGTGGCCAAAGTACTGGAGTTTCAGCTTTAGCATCATTCCTTCCAAAGAAATCCCAGGGCTGATCTCCTTCAGAATGGACTGGTTGGATCTCCTTGCAGTCCAAGGGACTCTCAAGAGTCTTCTCCAACACCACAGTTCAAAAGCATCAATTCTTCGGCACTCAGTGTTTTTCACAGTCCAACTCTCACATCCATACATGACCACAGGAAAAACCACAGCCTTGACTAGACCTAATGAACCTTAAAAGCTTTTGCACAGAAAAGGAAACTATAAACAAGATGAAATGACAACCCACATAATCAGAGAACATGCCAAATTAAGCAACTGATAAAGGATCCCCAAATATATAAGCAACTCATACAGCTCAATATCAAAAAAAAAACAACCCAATCAACAATTGGGCAGAAGACCTAAACAAATATTTCTCTAATGAAGACATACAGATTGCCAACAAACACATGAAAAGATGCTCAACATTACTCATTATTATAGAAATACAAATCAAAACTAAATGAAGTATTACCTCACACCAGTCAACATGAACACCATCAAAAATTCTTCAAAAAATAAATACTGGGAAATGTGGAGAAAATGTGGAGAAATGTGTGCATTTCCTGCACTCTTGGTGGAAATGAGAACTGATATTGACATTATGGAAGACAATATGGAGATTTCTTTAAATACTAGGAATAAATCTACCATATAACACAGCAACCCCACTACTG
>SJYW01050176.1:465857-494342 GCA_006410735.1 Raphicerus campestris
TTCACAGTCCAACTCTCACATCCATACATGACCACAGGAAAAACCACAGCCTTGACTAGACCTAATGAACCTTAAAAGCTTTTGCACAGAAAAGGAAACTATAAACAAGATGAAATGACAACCCACATAATCAGAGAACATGCCAAATTAAGCAACTGATAAAGGATCCCCAAATATATAAGCAACTCATACAGCTCAATATCAAAAAAAAAACAACCCAATCAACAATTGGGCAGAAGACCTAAACAAATATTTCTCTAATGAAGACATACAGATTGCCAACAAACACATGAAAAGATGCTCAACATTACTCATTATTATAGAAATACAAATCAAAACTAAATGAAGTATTACCTCACACCAGTCAACATGAACACCATCAAAAATTCTTCAAAAAATAAATACTGGGAAATGTGAAGAAAATGTGGAGAAAAGGGAGCCCTCCTGCACTCTTGGTGGAAATGTAAACTGATATTGACATTATGGAAGACAATATGGAGATTTCTTTAAATACTAGGAATAAATCTACCATATAACACAGCAACCCCACTACTGCACATATATCCTGAGAAAAACCACAATTCTAAAAAACACATGTACCCCAGTGTTCATTATAGCAATAGTTACAATAGGCAGGACATGGAAGCAACCTGGATGTCCATCAACAGATGAATGGCTAAAGATGTGGTACACATATACAATGGAATATTATGCAGCCATAAAATGGAACAGATTTGAGTCAGCTCAAATCTGTATTAAAGTTGATGAACGTAGAGTCTGTTATACAAACTGAAGTAAGTCAGAAAGAAAAAAAAAACAAGTATATTAACACACACATATGGAATCTAGAAAAAAATGTACTGATGAACCTAGTAGATAATGGACTTGTAGACTAGGGGAAGATGAAGGAAGGATGAACTGAGAAAGTAGCATTGTAATACTATAATGTAAAATAGATAATGGGAAGTTGTTATATAACACAGGGAGCCCAGCCTGGCATTCTGTGATGACCTAAAGAGGGTGGGATGCAGGGAGGAGGAGGCTCAATTATATGTGCACGTGTGTGTGTGTGTCTGTGTATAGATAGATAATTATGACTGATTTGTTATATAGCAGAACCCAACATAACATTGTAAAACAGTTTCCTACCAGTAAAAAAAATTATTTTTTTAATTAAATAAAAATAAAAATTATTTTTTATTCTACATGCACTCAAAAAATGTTCACCTTCTCTAAATAATTCCCTCATAGTTACTTTCCATGTGGCGCTAGTGGTAAAGAACCCACTTGCTAATACAGGAGATAGAAGAGACACAGTTCAATCCCTGGGTCAGAAAGATCCTCTGGAGAAAGGCATGGCAACTCATTTTGGTATTCTTGCCTGGAGAATCCCATAGACAGAGAGGAGTCTGGCAGGCTACAATCCACAGGTTCGCACAGAGTCAGACACAACTGAAGTGATTTATCACAGTTACTTTCATTACACATTAAAAATTACTGTAAGTTTAAGATATTTAAAAATTATTGCACCAAAATGTCAGGAATTGATGTTATATTTTTTAAATATTTGTATANAAAAAAAAACAAGTATATTAACACACACATATGGAATCTAGAAAAAAATGTACTGATGAACCTAGTAGATAATGGACTTGTAGACTAGGGGAAGATGAAGGAAGGATGAACTGAGAAAGTAGCATTGTAATACTATAATGTAAAATAGATAATGGGAAGTTGTTATATAACACAGGGAGCCCAGCCTGGCATTCTGTGATGACCTAAAGAGGGTGGGATGCAGGGAGGAGGAGGCTCAATTATATGTGCACGTGTGTGTGTGTGTCTGTGTATAGATAGATAATTATGACTGATTTGTTATATAGCAGAACCCAACATAACATTGTAAAACAGTTTCCTACCAGTAAAAAAAATTATTTTTTTAATTAAATAAAAATAAAAATTATTTTTTACTCTACATGCACTCAAAAAATGTTCACCTTCTCTAAATAATTCCCTCATAGTTACTTTCCATGTGGCGCTAGTGGTAAAGAACCCACTTGCTAATACAGGAGATAGAAGAGACACAGTTCAATCCCTGGGTCAGAAAGATCCTCTGGAGAAAGGCATGGCAACTCATTTTGGTATTCTTGCCTGGAGAATCCCATAGACAGAGAGGAGTCTGGCAGGCTACAATCCACAGGTTCGCACAGAGTCAGACACAACTGAAGTGATTTATCACAGTTACTTTCATTACACATTAAAAATTGCTGTAAGTTTAAGATATTTAAAAATTATTGCACCAAAATGTCAGGAATTGATGTTATATTTTTTAAATATTTGTATATTTAAAATAAATTTAATAGCAGCTACTTACTAAGAATAAGCCCAACTCTATTACATAAGTAATGTCGTTAAAAAATAAACACTTTTCACTCTCTTAGACATTTGGTGTTCCCATGACTCAAACAGTTTATGTTACCAACAGGACTTCTTATTTTGACATGCATAAAGGTAGTCTCAGGAACCACAGAAAATTTTGCACCTAACAGTAAACATATAAGTAAGTTTGCCATCAACACACAATGTTTGGCTAAGGTCTTTACTATAATATACCAGAAATTCACAAGTGTTGACTGTTGCTGCTTCAGCTAGTTTGCCTGCTTCCCCCAAAGATTCTGAAGTGGAACATCTTGAAGACATTCCCATATTTAACACCGCAGGAAACCACTTTTGCACTCCCAATTTGTTGTGATTTTTTTCAAGTAGGGGTACTACAGTTTGGAAAAGCATGCAAGGGTTGTTTGTTTCTTACACACTGGCCATCTTGCTGTGAGAAAAGGGAAGCTCCCATCACAAGTTTCTGCAGAAATGGCTGTGATTGGCACTCTGCTGACTTGCTGATGTTAAGCACAGCCAGCAGAAGCCTGATTGTAATTATTCTTGTTACTGCTTTCTGTGTATACATCAGGTGCAGCGAGGCTCTCAGGAATGTGCTGTTTAGTATCAAAGTCCAACAGAGTTGGAGAGTTACCCTCACTCATTCACTGGTAGGCAAGGAAACACATTTAACATGACTAAGTTGTTTGCAAGCCAAGTCAAACATAGCAGGGCTCATGATTGGCGCCTAGCCAAGTGCTCATAGTGGGTGGTCAATGCACATTTGTCTAATTTAATTGAATCATCACAGAGAGCTGTAAACTAAACTAGAGCTTTAAAAAGTTTCCATTATAGGTGCCAGCTTTTAACACTAAAGTATGGTGGCAGATTCATATTCTCAGAATGTGATTGCCAAGGCCTTTCTGGAAACTTCCTATAGTGTAGGCTAGAATTAGTATATGTGACCAGAGTCATATCCACAATGGAAGCTTCTGCTGTAATTTTCTAGCCCTCCTAGACAGCCAATGAATTATCTAGTATCCTTTTAAAGAATCATTCTCTTTTTCAAATATCCAGAGCTGTTTCCTATTTCTTACAGCTGAGAATATTGAAATACAAGGGTCCTGTATATATTTCAGAATTTGAAGCTTTTAGGCAACTAAAGAAGGGAAAATACAAATTACAGAATCAACATAGAACTTCCAAACACATAATATTAAGATATGCCAATTCAACATAATATTATTTTCAGATGACATCATAACACTAAAAAAATAAGACAAATATATTTTTAAATTTAAAAGTCACTTAGATTTATTATATTTAGGTTCATGGGGTACATAATCATTTTTCATAATAAAAATANAGCAAATAAAATAATAGGCTAATTTTCTCCACTTATTTCATTGTTTTCTTCTTTCATTCCATTCCCTAAACTCTATCACTGAGTTCCTTTACTTGTCTCAAAAACTCATTTACTCTATAATATACAATAGAAAGACTAGATTAAAATTACACTATTATTTGTGGACAGAAAAAGGGTGTTATTTAGCATTTAGTTTAAATCAAAGTACCAGATCATCTAATGTGCATACTCAATCACTCAGTCCTGTCTGACTCTTTGCAACCCCATGGATTATAGCCTGCCAGATTCCTCTGTCCAGGGAACTTCCCAGACAAGAATACTGGATGGGTTAAATCATCTAATTAGCACATGAACATTTGGTCACCAAAAATCTGACCTATTTATGAACGGCCTCTTTGCCAAATTTTCATAGCTTTTTACAAACATCCTAAATATTGTCTCAACACTTAGAGAAAAATATAACTCCCAGATTCAAAGCAGAAGCACAAAATGCACAGAAAATCAGCTACCTAACCTAAAACCATACATTATGATTTTATCCCAAATTTCTTATCAACTTAAAATGCTTAATATTAATAATAGATAAAAAGACTGAGAATACTAACTTGTGGAAAGACCTACCACACCACATACATATGTCTCCTAAAAATAAGAACATCAGCTATATTTGCTTAGGAGTCAGAAGGAAAATACTCATCTTTCCATTTTGACCCATATATACCAATGTATTATACCTTCATGTTTACTTACCAAACAATATTCCAGTCAACATCTTGGCCACATGCCTCCAATCTTTGCTTAGTGTAATGGATTCTGTATAAACCTTATAGAATTGCTTTCTGGTCTATTCTAAACTCACCTTACACTATACCATGTTTCTTTTCTGGTCTGAACAGTAAATCCTTATATTTGATGGATTAAAGCAATTTTTTTTATTAAAAACACATACTGAGAAAAATAAACTTAAGAAAGTATAAAGACTGACTCTGTAAGTTGGAACATATGAAGCTCAAAGCACAAAAGAGAGTGGAATTCCATTAAAATAGGTATAATTTAAAAGTCAAATTTAAATATATGCAGAAAGCATATGAAATTGTGTGTATTTTAACCATCAAGAGCAGACAATATTATTTGCCTCAAAATTTTTAAGTTCTTTAATGAAATAATATAATGTTTAAAATATGGGGAAAACCACTATAAAAACTGAGTAGTGTTACTATGACAACAGAAAACCATTCAACTAGTCTTAGACTAAGAAAAGAGAAAATAGATTCTTGCTTCATGGAAATAATATTAAATAGGAATATGTAATATTCTAGTTATGCTTTTGACTTAATAAATATTCTGTAATATTTAAAAGCACATTTCTTATAGAAACATATATACTGAGTCTTTGGAAATAATGTTTTTAAAAATTAAAAGAACATGACTCTAAATCTGAAGAAACATATGATATCTCTTGGGATAAAGATGGCACATCAGTTTATTTCATTTTTTGCTTCATTTAACATATATTTATTGGCTTCCACTATGTTCTAGCACTGTGATAGGTATTATGGAAAAAATGATGAACAAACCACACAATCCTTATTATCTTGGAGAGAAATGAAGTAGGGTAAAAATACATTAAATCATTTAATCATAACTATAAGATCTCTGAGTATACTGTTTCTCCTGGTGGAAAGGGGATAGGGCAGAATTCCTGATACAGAGAGAATGTATGATAAATTCTAAAAACTATTAAAAAAAAATCCAGTATAGGCCCAATCATACAGGCTTTTGTAAACAAGTTGAGACTTTGATTTTTTAGTCTAAAGGCAATAGAAAACCATTGAAGTGCTAATCAGTTCAGTGAAATGATGTTTTTATCTCAGAGAAAATTAAATTTCAGACTGTATTACTCATTTTTGTTGCAGAAACTAATATCAAAAGCTTATAAAACAACAAAAGGTTTGTATATGAATAGTGCCGGTCAGTTGTAGCTCAGTTCTGGTTGTCAGGATACACTTTTACTCTCCAAGATTTTTTCATTTTCAGGTCAGGCTGAAAGATTAACTCCTATCTGGCACACCTCTTCTCACAGCACATCAAAAACATCTCTCAATATTGCATAATATTCTAAAAGGCCCCGTCTCAAAGTGAAAAGATCTCTTTTGTTCTGATTTCTTTGTCTCTCACAAGTCACATAGCCAAGACTGACCAAGTGGTCAGAAACTATTTAAACTAATGAGAGGGTTGGCAAGCCACCTGGCAAGAAGATAGAAAGCGATATATGTAATTCTTCATTAGAGACAGTAGAGAAGAGTTAGGAAAAGTAAAATAATCTACAAGTGTTTAAATATACTTTTATGACTAATGAATAAAAGTATAAGATCATATAGCAAGGTCATAGCATTCTTAAAATCACCTTGCTTGTTATTTAGGTATGAGAAAACAAGTTGGTCGATGTATCATGGATGAAACATTTAGAGGAGGTATTCAAGGATGACTACTCCAGTAATAATTTGAAAGCATATGCAACTTCATAAAATATGTGAAGTTCCCCCGATAGAGAAGAAAACAAAATTAAAAGTCATCTCTGCTAACAGATTTCAAGACCTGCATTTGTAACCATATGTACTTCTTGTTTTATCTACAGAAAACAATTTAATCTCAAAGATTTCATAACCAGAACATTAGGGCTTATGTTTATTTGTGCCCATGCAAATCAAAAGTATACACAGCACTATTTCATGTAAATAAGCATTAAAACTTAGCCAACAACTTCCTATTAAAAAATGTAGTTAAATCTTGAACATAGTGAGAGTAATGGTTTGGCACTTAAAATATGAATCATATTTTATTTGAGAATCCATAGTTTAACTTCATCAGATATAACCAAAATATGTGTACTAAGGTAACATTATATTCATTTTGTATTTTTAATGAAGGAATTTCTAAACCAACAAACAATTATCCGTCACCACTAGAAAATTTGCCTAGTGATGACCTCCTGGGAGTTTCACCAGTCTGTCTAGAAATTTAAATACCTGCTGTCTGATCAAAGTGTCCCCAAGCACAGGATTTTTAAAAGTGTCATATTCATACTAGCAAATACTAACTTTTGTAAGAATTATGACATGAAAGGTTATTTTTGTTAAATACTATGCCATTTTATTTTTTTTTTTATTATTTTATTTTATTCTACTTTACAAAACTGTATTGGTTTTGCCATAATTTGACATGAATCAGCCACATGTGTACATGTGCTTAAAAATGATCCATTTGTAGTATATTAACTTTCTATTGCTACATGACAAATATACTCAGCTTTAGCTATTTACAACCACACTAATGCATCATACAAATTTCCTTGGGTCAAGAATGTAAGTATCAGTTAGATGGCTCCCATCCTCAGAATCTCACCAGGCTGAAATCAAGGTGTTAGCCAGAACTGCAATCTCATTTTAGTCTCAAATCGTCTTCCAGACTTACTGGTTGTTGGCAGAATTCAGTCCCAGTTGCTGTAGAAAAGGAAGTCTCCCTTTTCTTGCTAGCCGTAAAATGGAATACTCTCAACTCTTAGAGGCCACCCTCAGGACCCTGCCAAAGGTCCCAGTCCAATCGGCAGTTCACTATGTGGTAGCTGGCTTCCTCAAAGATAGCAGGAAAATCTGCTGTTTGACTCTCTGACTTCTTTTAAGGATTCAAATTATTACATCAGGCTCACATAGTAAAATCTCTCTTTAGATTAGTTCAAAGTCAACTGATGGGGAACCTTATTCATATCTACAATATCTCTTCTAGCATATAAGGTCACACAATCACAGCAATGATACATCATCATATTCACAGGTCCAAACCACCCAGACCCAAGGGAGGGAATGAAATCTTCAAGGCCATCTGAGAATTCTGTCTGCTACAGAGGGTTATATATATATATATATATATATTTTTTTTTTTTCCAAATGGCCCTGCTGACTCAACGATCTAAAATGTAGAAATATAAGTTCAACTGCACACAATCAATTACAAGTGCTATTTTACAAGCAATATACCTGGAAAATCCTTCAGGGGAAAAAATATTTGCAATATATACATGCTGAGAAATCTTCACTAAAAAACTCAGTTCATATAAACACACATTTAAACTTAAAATAATTTTACTATAAACAGTGACTGAACCAGAGAGGTCCAAAACAAAGTTAAGGTGGGATTTTTAATCGCTCTACTCCCACACATTCCTCCAGGTCAATCTTTTCCTTTTTCTTATTCCCTTTCCTCTGTGGATTATCCTGCATGGAAAATCTCTGCTCAGAACCTCAAAAGACATGGAATTAGTAAAAACCATCATCCTGATATAATCTGAGTTCCTGAAAAGAGTGATCTAGGTTTTCAGTAAGCAAGCAAACATATCAATGAGAGAGACTGTGTGTGTGAGAGAGAAAGACAGAATATTGGCTGGCAACCCTAATCTTACCCCCAACCAATGTAAGTCCTACAGTCTGTATTTCAAATTGAACACTCAGACCTGAAGACACATGTTCCCCTAAAATCCTCTGTGCAAACCTAACAGCTTTAATCACCGAAAACAACACAAAAGTACCTCAACACGTGTCTGATAAACAAAACCACAACAGAACAGGACTCAGCAACACCAAGGACAAACTGTCAACTCATGTAACGGCAAGGGTAAGCCTTAATGAATTTTTCTAAATGAAGAGACCGGAACTAAAGAGTTCATTCTGTAAGATTCTATGTATATGACATTCTGGCAAAACTATTGCATCAGTGGTTTCCAGGAGTCAAGGGTAGAAGGAATATTAACTGAGGGGGCTACACAGGGACAATTAAGGTACCGTTGAACACAAGTCTCCTGGAAAATGGCAGATCAAGATGATAAAGTGTTAATAGATGATTTTCCCATTGGAAAAAAAATTGAATGCTCAGCAAATTCCAAAATTTGCATTTATCTTTCTTAGTTTTAAATTCTTAAGGTACCTTTTACATTTAAAAAATCTGTGTATGTATCTGAACCTATTTTTCGTTCATTAAGAGTTTGTAACAAACTGAATATTTGAGGGTGAAAATTGATAAATATTAAATGATGAAGGAAATCATTACCTTTTAATATAAGTAGAAAAGTTCTAAGGCTAATAAGGGATTAAAAACCTAGACTATTGAGTTGCCATTTATTACTGAAAAATCATCTAATTTCTGCATAAGTCACAGTATAAATATTTAATTGTTTATCAGAAGTATTCAAGGCAGAGATGAGCTTTTAGGTACATTCTGCAGGTAGGCGTAAGGAAGTGCTAAACTATTCAATTCAGTTAGAACTTGAAAGCTGCCCACTTTGAGATTCGCTGCAAGTTTGAATTGATTGACATTCCCTGTTTTATAGTTCTGTGATTTTTTAAATTGTTTATAAGGTTCTTTCACGTTGACTATCTTTATTGTTATTCTATTATAAAATACATGGTTCAGATTAAAAAATATGAAGATACAAGCTATTACTATAGTTTTACCACAATAAAGAGATGAACCTAGATGTATAAGAAGAAAGATTAAAACCTAACTTTAAACTGTAAGAAATATCTGTCCTTCACACTTGCAAAAATATGAAAAATGGATGGCAAAATATACTGAATTCTCACTGTAACACTTTAATGCTAAGAGAAATTCAGCAGAAAGAAGTTTATTTGTCATTTTACTTGAGATGTTTGGAAGGTGAAAATAGAGAAAGGATCTAGGTGATCACTTGCTCTGATCCCTTGAGGATTGCATTATAGAAAGATTTCACAGTATCCCTTCATTCATCAATCAAATGATTAGATATTTAAATATTCAGAAATGTATTACCAATACTGAAAATATTTTTATCAGTTTTCCTACAAACCACTAAACATCATTCTAATATTTAAGAAAGAGCAAATAATTAAGACAGTACTAAAAATCAGATAATCTTTTAAAACTTTTTTTCCTTTGTAAATTTACTTGGGTAAAATTGACCTTTTTTGGTGTTCATCAAAGAAATTGGCTAGTTGGCGTCACTGACTTGATGGACATGAGTCTGAGTGAACTCTGGGAGTTGGTGATGGACAGGGAGGCCTGGCATGCTGCGATTCATGGGGTCGCAAAGAGTCAGACACGACTGAGCAACTGAACAGAACTGATAGAAATTGTAACACATTCTTCTAACCACTACAACAAGCAGGGTCCAGCATAGTTTATTAACCCCCTAAAAAACTGCTTAAGTCTATCTCTTATAGTTACAGCATGCTCCAACCCCTGACAAGTACTAATTTGTTCTCTTGACTATAGGCTTGCCTTCTCTAGAATGTCACATAAATGAAAAATGCAGTATGTGAACTTTACACATGGATGTTATATGTGGGTAGATACAAACAAGAGTATTTTTTAAAAAACTTAATAAAATCATGTAGAGCTCATTAAAATAACTATGGAAACATGCCCACAGACTTGGAACTGAAGATAAATCAGTTTTATAATATATAAGGTCAGAACAAAAGGCTAGAAATGGTGCCTTCTTTCAAAAGACTAAAATGTAAAGCTGTCCCCAAATTCACCTCTCATAAGTATTTATCTTTCAGATATGTTCTACAACTTGACAATTCTTATAAACTGGCTATTCTCAATTCCCCCTTTGGAATATGGGGCCACACAATATCCACCTGTTAGGGTCAATTAATTTGTGAAAGAGCTCCAACAGCTTTGAGCAAAAGCTCTTTTCCTTTTATTAAGGAATCAGAGAATTGCCATATGTTAATTGCTAATCCATTTCTCACCTAGAATAGTGAGACAACACAAAGGCATTATTTACACAGCATATTAAATTGCTGCTTTTTAAACATATAAATGGATATTTCCATAACAATAATAATAAGCTTTTCCACAAGAATTTAACTTTTTTTTGTGAATTTGTTTTCTCTAGTACAATTTTAGGAGGAAAATATTATTGATATAGGGGAAAAGTTCTTTCAAATGATTTTTGATTCATCTTTATAAATGACCTGAAGATTATGGGTATAATAATTTATAATAAATAACAACTCCATAAATATTAGTTTATGATAGAAAATGCATAACTTTATATCAATTAGGAGATTGTCTTATTAGCTAGACCTCTCAGATAGCATAGTGATGGGATAGACAACACTAAATAAAGTTACTACAACTTGCTAGGGCTGGCATATCTAGAAAGTGATAAAGAAGGTCCCATTTCTTACTTGAATTTATGGTACTTTATTTGTTGTATAGTTTGAATGACCACTGTGAATGTCTCAATATAAGATAGGTTAAGAAGAAAACTTCCAGACTGTTTGATGGAGCTAAGAATTCTTATCCATTACACAGGTTTAAGAAAAAAAAAAAGTTCAGGGTTGGAGAAAAGGAATCAATATCTCAATTTATGCTTCCTATTATCTCTCATTTTCTCTTTCCTAATATAATAATATAGAATCTCAAACTCTATCAGCCACCTAGCCATCATGGTATTTGCAAACTGGTGAGAATATACAGTTTCACATATACTTCACTACCCTGGAAGTTTGCAAACCATTAACAATGAAATTTGCTCTCATAAATAATAGAATAGCAAAGCTTTGTCTTGAAATACTCTGCTTCGACCTTTGCAGATTAGAGAGCTATCACACAAGATATTATAGGCTAAAATCTCACCCACAATCTGTGAGTCCTTGGGACCTGTCTATTTTCCAAATAAATCTCAAAATAATATTTTTATTTTGTTCATGTGCAAAACAATCTCATGCTATAGCTAATTCATTTCTCCACTAAAAACAATTAGTTCATGTATTTTCCTCTACCGGTTAGTCACATTTTTACAAGAAAAGTTATTCAAAAGGGAATCCATTTAGTTTCCCTACTTTCAGTCCTCTGACGACTACATCTATCCAGGCTTTTGGAGCATTCATTCACATGAAACAATCTAAAACTGTTCAGTTGATGAATTTAATGCTTCTACGAATACGATAAATAGAAGACTCAGGCTCGCATCTGGGGAGCAGCTGAGGATTAGCAATCTTCCAGGAGAGGTGAGGAGTAAGGACTCTGCTATGGGTTTTCAGAAAGGGAACACTGTAATGGAATGGGAATACATCAAAGGAGGGCTTAGAGAGTAAAGAAGAATCAATTCCATGCAAAAGCAAGAAGCAGCATTTATCTAGTGTCTGCACTCAACTTCACATTGTCTTTGGCCCCATGAGAAAAAATAGTCCCTTTTTTCTTACCTCAGGTAATTAGCATTTCTTCATTCACCCACTAAGAAAATTTGTTCTTTTTTTTAAATTTATTTATTTTTAATTGGAGAATATTTGTTTTACAGTATTGTGTTGGTTTCTGCCATAGATCAACATGAATCAGCCACAGGTATGCCCCCTCCCTCTTGAACCTCCCTCACCTTCCATCCTATCCCACCCATCTAGGTTATCACACAGCACTGGCTTGAGCTCCAGGCCTCATACAGCAAATTCCCACTGGCTATTTATTTTACATATGGTAATTTATATTGTGTATATTTCCAGGCTACTCTCTCAGTTTGTCCCACCCTCTCCTTGCCCCACTGTGTCCACAGTTTGTTCTTGAGAAAGATTGTACTGATGAAATAATTTGCAGGTCAGCAAAAGAAAATTTGTTTTTGAAAAGGGTATAGCTTCCTCACTTTAAGGTATAAAACACAAATCTTCAAATTCCACCCCATTGTCATGCACTGGAGAGTAGAGAGTCAGGTCAAAAGTAAGACAATATATTTGTCATATGCTTCCCAAGTGGTGCTAGTGGTAAAGAATCTGCCTGCCAATGCAGGAGACATAAGAGACACCGGTTCAGTCCCTGGGTCAGGAAGATTCCCTGGAGGAGGGTGTAGCAACCTACTCCAGTACTCTTGCCTGGAGAATCCCCATGGACAGAGGAGCCTGGCAGGCTATAGTCTATGGGGTCACAAAGAGTCTGACATGACTGAAGCAACTTGGCACAGCACATTTTTTCTGTAAATAGCACCTACCGATCCTGCCATCTGATTTGCCCTTCCTTTAACCTAACTTTGGTTAGGCGGTTCTCTTTTTGCAGATTTGGAATTATGGAATGAGAAGAAAAGCAAGAGTCAAGAGAAAAACAGGAAAGGGAGAAATCGCAGATGTTTAATTATTTAATTACATCTGACTTATTTTGGGGTTTTGGCGCTGATAAGCTGACTTTGCACCTAGACCCAGAAAGTTCAACAAATCACTGATGACAGCTAGGCAGTGATTCAGAAATTGCATACATCTCTAAACCCACACTCTGGTTTGTCTAATCTCGCTTTGCTCTTGGTTCCAAATTTGTGATTCCTTACAATAACTGCACACTTCCCTTAAAACTTCACTTTGCTTGCTCTGGTTTGCTTCTAACAGACTCTAGCATTTTGGACACTAGTTTTTAGTGTCATCTGTGGGCAGCAAAGTGTTAACTTAGCGGACCTAAGTTTCCCAAACTTTCCTAAATTTCCTTGCACATTCCTGTTTACCTGACAGGCTTGTGGCTGGCTCCCATACAATAATCTCACCATACCCCCATGCTCCACCCCCTACCCCTCCAAAAAAAAAAAAAACAAGAGGCGATCTTGGTAAAATAAGTATGATGGGCAGACCAAAACTGAACATCCATGTATTTAAGTAGAATTGATGGCTTTTAAAATCAAATCTATGCCTAGATTTTGTGTTGTCTCCCACTACTCCTTGCTCCCCACTCAACTTTGTATCTGTCTTTAGTTATAAAAGCTTACACACTATTGTACTATTATATGCTTTATGCCTCTGTGTCTCTGGTCATGCTATTGTCTGTGTCTGGAAGATGTTTCCCCTCTTCTCTATCTTCTGAAATTTTATTTATCCTTCAAAGCTCAGTTCAAATATAACATCTTTGGTAACACTTGTTATTTGTTGTTGTTCAGTCACTCGGTTGTATGTTTGCAACTGCATGGACTGTAGCACACCAGGCATCCTTGCCCTTCACTATCTCTTGGAGTTTACTCAAACTCACATCCATTGAATCTGTGATGCCTTCCAACCATCTCACCCTCTGTTGCCCCCTTCTCCTCCTGCCCTCAATCTTTTCCTAGCATCAGGGTCTTTTCCAATGAGTCAGCTATTTACATCAGGTGGCCAAAAGATTGGTGCTTCAGCTTCAGCATCAGTCCTTCCAGTATATATTCAGTTTTGATTTCCTTTAGGATTGACTGGTTTGATCTTTTTTGCTGTCCAAGGGACTCTCAAGAGTCTTCTCCATCACCACAATTCAAAAGCATCAATTCTTCAGTGCTCAGCCTTCTTTATGGTCCAACTCTTACATACATGACTACTGGAAAAACCATAACTTTGACTGTACATACTTTTGTCGGTATAGTAGTGTCTCTGCTTTTGAACACACTGTCTAGTTTTGTCATAACTTTTCTTCCAAAGAGCAAGCACCTTCTAATTTCATGGCTGCAGTCACCGTCCACTGTGATTTTGGAGCCCAAGAGTCTGTCACTGTTTCCATTTCAACAGTTAGAATCAATTGTTTACTCTGTGCTAATTTAGGCGTTCAGGTACAATTTATTGGGAAATCACAATCTTAGAGTTTGTTGTGTATATCTTCAGCCATCAGAAGATTAAACAACAGGAAAAAAAGTGTCTTGATTATTTTATATCCTCTAATTTGTGATGATACCCATAATCAACTAGGTTTGCTGCCCTCCTCCCCCTGTATAATTTTTTTTTCTCTGCTTTCCATTCCCACCACTTATATTATAATCAAAGTAAAAAGCATAACTGTTATGGAAAAAGTATCAAGACAAGTCTTCTAACCACACCTTTTCACCAGATTGCAACCAATAAACAACCCATATGAATATTCTGGAATCACTTCTAATCCTAATGCTTTGATCCTAATAAACAGTAAGTATATGAATTAAATTTGATTAAAGTAAAAAGCTACCCAGTCTCTCTTAAAATATTCTCACTGTCCCACAACTAATCATCTTACTAGTTAGATGACAGCTTGTTGAAAATTAAGGTTTTTAAGTAACAAATGTTTAAACAAGATTGTAGGATGAGGGTATAAAAGTGGATTTAATATGGAAACATTATATAAAACATAGAATTATTTTACGTGTGTATCTAAATATCATAAATAATCATTTCTCATGAATAAATAGATTATATATCATATACAAAGAAATTACAAAGGCCAACTTTTTAAAAATAGCACATTTGTAATCAGTCTAATTAGTTCTGTGACCATACCTACTGCTGTCTTTTTACAGAACTATGACTACTGGATCACAACCAAGTTTGTCAGCTGAATTCCAGCTGCAGAATTCATATCTCTCATAACTATATGAGAGGGAGAAGAGGACTGCCTCATTTTCAAGCCATAAGTTGAGACCACAGTGTCATCTGGAATATAATAAAGTTTGTAAATGAGCTCATTTTATTTGGAAATCACTTAGAAAAAACAAATACAAAAACAGTGATAATGTATTTTCTGATACATTTCAGATTTAAGCCACAATTAGAAAGGGTAGCTATAACGCTATACAAAATAATTTTCCTGCCTATGTCAGATAGTCCATTTAGCTGTCAAAAATAATCCTACTAGACCTATATATATATACCTATATAGGTATTATTTTTGTTATTATTTTATTTATTATTTTAATTATTATATATATATATATTTAATCTAGTTACAGATTCTCGTAGTATAAGTATTCCATAAAAAGGAAAGAGATTATCACATCATAATTTTTAATTTGATGATTTAAATCATCTTTTTCCTTTTTGGCCTTTACTTGCATATGATTTTTCTAAAAACTGTTATTTACCCTATGGAATAGTAGGAAACAATAGTTTCCAGTAAAAGTACAGTTGGGATATTTTAGTTAGTTAGTTGTTGTTTTTTTTTTAACTTCTAGGTTCCTTCCTAGAATTGAAGAAGACATTTTTTCATATTATATCTTTGTTCATTGTTTTTTATCTTCAGGTTTTTTTTTTAAGTTAAACAATAATAATATTTGATGNCAGTTGGGATATTTTAGTTAGTTAGTTGTTGTTTTTTTTTTAACTTCTAGGTTCCTTCCTAGAATTGAAGAAGACATTTTTTCATATTATATCTTTGTTCATTGTTTTTTATCTTCAGGTTTTTTTTTTTAAGTTAAACAATAATAATATTTGATGTTTAGGAATGTAGATGCAAAACATGGCATTTAAGGCCTTCAATGTATGTGCCTACCTTACCTTATTAGCTAAACTTTCTTCTACCATTGTACCATAACAGGATGGTATAGTTATATTGACCTTTTCAGATTGCTGAATTGTCCAATAACAATGTCTTTCACTTATTGATATCACGTATTAGTCACAGAACCAAAGAGTGTTTGTTTTGTAATGAAAATCAGCATAGAATAGTTTAGACTTGTAGACATTTGGGTTCAAATACCTGTCCAATCCTGTAGTACTTGTGCAACCATGGCAAGTTACTCAAATCCTTGTGCCTCGTTTACTTCATGTATGATTAAATGATAATAGTACTTAACTCACAGAATTTTTTGAACAAAAGTTAGTTAATATTTGAAAAGCTCTAGACAAATTGTAAGTGCTCAATAATTGTTAATTGATATTTTAGCACTAGCATTGTCACTAAAATAATGTGAAACATCAGGCAAGTCATTTACCTTGTCAAGTGAAGATAATACACATTCCTTAATTAGTTATTAAGCTTGCTATAAGTGCAAAGTTTAAAAATCTTCGTATTTTTAGTATTTATGTATTAACTTTAAAAGGTTTTTGTAAAAGGAGTGATCTTAAAGGAAATGGAGTAGAGTTAAGGACGTACCAAAAGTATGGGAAGAGAAGAAAGAGAGAATAAACCAAAATATTGACTTTTCAATATTGAGCTAGGAATTGTGCAAACACTGAACAGAATGTGTGACACATACAGACCAAAACTAATAATGTTTATAAGACACAGAAACCTGAAAAATATTATAAACTTATAATAGGGCAATTGTTTTATAAAATGCATTATGGTAAGTACTCAATAAATACTCATTATTATACATATATATCTTCAGAGCAATCTTACCATGTGTGTATAGTTTTATTTCCAGTTTGCTAATTGGAGACCAAAAGTTAAGAAAACTTAACTAAATTACCCAAGATCCACAACACAACTAAAATAATGCAGCACTGAGATGCAAATTGAAGTCTTTTGCAGATAAAGCCTGCATTCCTTCAATCAACTACCTCTCAATTCCAGGAAATCACATCGTGTAAGTCTGTCTGAAGGAATGGTGGAAAACTAGGCTGAAATGGCTAACACTTTTCACAAAACGCTTTTAAAAGATGACGCTTCTAAAAGATGACGCTTCTTTTCCATTAAAAAGAAGTAGAACATATGCTTCAGGTGGCCAGACAGATAAGTGGTAATTGTTTATCAATATCCTAAAGGAGGAAGTTAATAATTAATTGAAACTAGAAAAACATTAACAATTCAAGAGTGAGAAGAATTGACATTATCTACTGTTGGTTTGTATAAGGTCAACTATGTTTTATATTGTACTATACTGGNGGAGAATGATGAGACTTTGTGAGTTAAGTAATTTACTCCAAAATAATTTATAACAGACAGTAAAATTTCCTCTTCAGCTATTAGATACACATTTTTTTTTTTTACAAACTATTTCAGTCCTTTTTCCATGCTTACACTTTCCTCATCAAAATTTACAAATATTCTTGCAATTACTCTGAGCATTTCTTCTTTGGCATGGAAGGATAGAAAGAGCACAAAGGAGAGGGAGTCATAAAAATTAGGTGAACTCTTACATTTCACAGTACATACCCTCATGTTCTTGAGCATGCTACTTTATGCTTCTCAACTGGAAAAAGCATGCAACAAAGCTCTTATCACACTATATGCAATTGCTTATTTATTCAAATCCTTACCCACTTATGCAAAATTCATTTTTTTGAAAAAGTTTACTACTGTCTCACCTTGGGCCAAGCACTCTGATAAAACAGGGTATCCAGAGGAAGAATGGGAGTGAGGAGGGGGTCTGACAATTTATAAGTAATTTGTACTTACAAATTACTATACATTGATGTTTGCATCGCCCCATTTATGTTTTATTTTTTGGCTCCAAAATCACTGCAGATGGTGACTGCAGCCATGAAATTTAAAAATGCTTACTCCTTGGAAGAAAAGTTATGACCAACCTAGATAACATATTTAAAAGCAGAGACATTACTTTGCCAGCAAAGGTCCATCTAGTCAAGGCTATGGTTTTTCCAGTGGNGGAAATAGATGGGGAAACAGTGGAAACAGTGTCACACTTAATTTTGGGGGGGGCTCTAAAATCACTGCAGATGGTGACTGCAGCCATGAAATTAAAAAATGCTTACTCCTTGGAAGAAAAGTTATGACCAACCTAGATAACATATTGAAAAGCAGTGACATTACTTTGCCAACAAATGTCTCTCTAGTCAAGGCTATGATTTTTCCTGTGGTCATGTATGGATGTGAGAGTTGGACTGTGAAAAAAGCTGAGTGCAGAAGAATTAATGCTTTTGAACTGTGGTGTTGGAGAAGACGCTTGAGAGTCCCTTGGACTGCAAGGAGATCCAACCATTCCATTCTGAAGGAGATGAGCCCTGGGATTTCTTTGGAAGGAATGATGCTGAAGCTGAAGCTCCAGTACTTTGGCCACCTCATGGGAAGAGTTGACTCAGGGGAAAAGACTCTGATGATGGGAGGGATTGGGAGATGTGTATAAGAGACAGAATATGAGAAGAAGAAGAAGAAGGTCAGAAGAAGAAGAAGAATGTGGGAAGAANACTGAAAAAGACTCTGATGCTGAGAGGGATGGGGGCAGGAGGAGAAGGGGACAACAGAGGATGAGATGGCTGGATGGCATCACGAACTCAATGAACATGAGTTTGAGTGAACTCCGGGAGTTGGTGATGGACAGGGAGGCCTGGCATGCTGCGGTTCATAGGGTAGCAGAGTCGTACACGACTGAGCAACTGAACTGAACTGAACTGATTCATATGTTGAAACTCTAAATCTCTATCGATGGTATTAGACGGTGGGGATCTTTGAGAGTTGAACTCTTATGAGTGGGATTTGTGCCCTCATAAAAGAAGCCATGGAACCTCCCTCACCCCTTTCATCACATGTCACTTGAGATTAAAGTGAAAAGAGATGTATCAACAAGAAGTGGGCTCTCATCAGACACCAGATCTCTCAGCACCATGATCTTGGACTTCCAGCTTCTAGAACAGTGAGAAATAACTATTTCCTTTTATAAGCCACCCCGTTATGGTATTTTTGTTATGTGAAGTCGCTCAGTCATGTCCGACTCTTTGTGACCCCATGGACTTTAGCCTACCAGGCTCCTCTGTCGATGGGATTTTCTAGGCAATAGTACTGGAGTAGATTGCCATTTCCTTCCCCAGGGGATCTCCCCAACCCAGGGATCGAACCTGGGTCTCCTGCATTGTAGACAGACGCTTTACTGTCTGAACCAATACCAGCAGACTAAGGCAGAAATTATTATTTGCAATTTAAAATTTCAATCTGCTTTATGAAAAGCTTTACTTATCCTGGTAAAGTTTGAAACAAGGTCCTCCTATGAAAGTGAAGCAGAGAAAATGGAGTTAGAAACTATAACTTTCTAGAGTACAGAAACTGAATCTTGCTATCTCCAATATTCAGGATTTGATTGGCAACCAATATACTGGAGTTGGTTACCATTTCCTCCTCAAGGGGATCTTTCCAACCCAGGGATCAAACCCATATCTCCCACCTCTTCTGCATTGCAGGCAGATTCTTTAAAACTGAGCCACCAGGGAAACTCCTTCACATGTTTTAGAAAGAACTAAAATTTTGTAGAACCTGTGCCCCATTCTCATATCTTGCATCTCTAAGCAACTCTCAAGTGGGAAATTTTCAGGTGAGATGGATAACAGGGTGACTCCAAGACAGACTAGTGAGGAATAAACCAACATGAAGATAGGACTATGGGATAAGTATGAAATAAAAGCATTCCATTGTGACATACTCTTTGTATCACAGAATCTTTTAAATTTCAAAAAATGTTTAGTCTCCTTTAACCTCTGTATAGATTACCTCAAAATTCACATAGAATGATGGTTTTGTTTTACTTTACTTCTAATTTCAGCCTCTAAACTCAACATTCATATCTCCCAAATGTAAGCAATCCATGAATAGCTACACAATTTAAGGTTATTAATTAGAATAAAGTTGGCAGTTTGACTGCAGAGTTCAGCCTGTTTTCTTGTGATTCTTTAATGCGGTTGACTGCCTGCAAACATTTAAATGATTCCCCTGCCACTTCTCTATGTATTTAAGCAAATAGACTATTACAAGAACAAAGACCTACTTGGTTTTTCTAATTTGACAGACGATAAAAGAAGGCTTTTGCAGATTTGTTTTATTTCTAAACTCATTTAGCACCAAGAGCATATCCACTTCGACTTTTTTTGGAACTGGTTCATTATGAAAATGGTCTAATAAGGAGTAGTTGGACCTAGAGTTTTTATCCAGTGTTAAATGAGCCCAAGCTTTTTTCCCCTTTCTTTGTTTTATAATTATATTCTCTTTCAATCCATTTTGTGGTATCCTCCTAAATATACTCTCTTTTGTACTGTTTCCTTTGATTGTGAATACTTCATTATATGCAGCAATTTCTATTATAGGTCTACAATATAAATTCATCAACTGATCTCTGTCTATTTTTCTTAAAAAACCCATTGACAATTTATAATATAGGTGCTTGCTCAAAATCTTATTACTGCATATTAGAGAAATACAAGTAAATGAGCCATTAAATAAATCAGAATAGAAAATATAAATGTTTTATAACTCTGAAGTTGAGTTATGCCCAAGCCAAAGGCTTGCATGCAGATGGTTTGCGAGAATGTGACTCCAAGAAGCAGATGGTTAGGGGAGGGCAAAGACAAGGAAACATGGAAAGTAACGTAAGATTGTAGAATATTAAAAGCTAATCATCAGTACACAGCTTTTCTACTTCTCTGTAGGTGGACATTTTTTGTGGTGTCCTGCAGTTGCTTTGAATGTGCTTCCAAGTGCTGTTTGTTAATTTTCAGAAATATTGATAGGTGATTTTCAAATCATTGGCAATTTGAAATTGGTGGTATTTATACCACAGAAAGAAGCAAACATTCCCCATCAGAACATGTATATATTTCCATAGGAACACCATTCATGGATACTTTTATCTGTTCTATCAGGGTCCACAGAACACATTTTTGTCAACAAGTTTTATTGACTCACAGCCACACCCATTAATTTATGTATTACCTTTGACTACTTTTGCACTAAAATCAGATTTGTGTAGCTGAGACCCACATCATATGGCCTACAAACCCTGAAATGTTTACTGTAAGACTCATTACAGAAAAATGTTGAACAATTGCTGTGTTGATCTATGTTGAGTGAATTTTCTGCCTTGGTAAAACAGAGTCCTGCTGCAAGGTTATTACATTTACCACTTTGCCTTTGTTTATTGAGATGATAAGGAGTCTATTCTCACATTTCCCCCAGTAGAGTTCATGTTTATCTGTCCCAATCCTAGTGCTTTGCTCCCTGTGTGTAGATACATTTCTTGATGCCTTAAATACATCTAGCAGCTACAAAAATGTTTGAAACAACAACAGATTTTAAACTCCTTAGACCCTTGTATAACAATACCCTAGAAAAACAGTGCAACAAGATTATCCTTTTTGTGAATTTTAACTTTTTCCTTTTGCACGATATATGTGAATTCATCCTTTGTGTTCAGTTCAGTTCAGTCACTCAGTCATGTCCAGCTCTTTGTGACCCCATGAACCACAACACGCCAGGCCTCCCTGTCCATCAAAAACTGCCAGAGTTTACCTAAACTCAGGTCCACTGAGTTGGTGATGCCATCCAACCATCTCATCCTCTGTCATCTCCTTCTCTTCCTGCCATTAGTCTTTCCCAGCATCAGGGTCTTATCCACTGAGTCAGCTCTTCACATCAGGTGGCTAAAGTATTGTAGTTCAGCTTCAACCTCAGTCCTTCCAAAGAATATTCAGGACTGATTTCCTTTAAGATGGACTGGTTGGATACCCTTGAAGTCCAAGGGACTCTGAAGAGTCTTTTCCAACACCACAGTTCAAAAGCATCAATTCTTCTGCACTCAGCTTTCTTTACAGTCCAACTCTCACATCCATACATGATTACTGGAAAAACCATAGCCTTGACTAGACAGACCTTTGTTGGTAAAGTAATGTCTCTGCTTTTTAATTCGTGTTTAGAATCAAACCCCATTCCCTCCAGAGATGCTCAGACAGCTCAAAAAACCTTGTGCACACCAGGACCCAGAGGCCCCATAGAGACTGAGAAAGCACTGTGTTAGAGCATCTCCTGTGGAGATACAGCTCAGCAGTGGACTACCAAAGGGGCAGGGACTCTGCGTGCAGCAGACATGGATATGGCCTAAGCCCTCTTGGAGGAGGTCACAATTAACCTCACCATAGAGCTGCCAGAACTTACACAGGACTGGAAAATAGATTCTTGAGAGCATAAACAGAACCTTGTGCCCACCAGGAACCAGGAGAAAGGAGCAGTGCCCACACAAGAGACCGACCTAGACTTGCCAGGGAGTTTCCAGTGCAGGCATGAGTCAAAGGTGGCCTGCTGCAGGGTTGGGGTCACTGAGTGTAGCAGTACAGGCATGGGACCTTTTGAAGGAGGTCACAGATATCTTCATTACTTCCACCATAGTTTGACCCCAAGTAAATAATAGGGAGGGAACAAAGCTCCACCCATCAACAGAAAATTGGATTAAAGATTTACTGAGCATGGCCCACAGAAGGTACACAGAAGAACTGTACAAAAAAGATCTTCACAATCCAGATGATCATGGTCTAGAGCCAGACATCCTGGAATGCAAAGTCAAGAGGGCTTTAGGAAGCATCACTACAAACAAATCTAGTGGAGGTGATAGAATTCCAATGTAGCTGTTTCGATCCTAAAAGGTGATGCTGTGAAAATACTGCACTCAATATGCCAGCAAATTTGGAAAACTCAGCTGTGGCCACAGGACTGGAAAAGGTCAGTTTTCATTCCAATCCCAAAGAAAGGCAATGCCAAAGAATGCTCAAGGTGAGGTGAGGTGAGGTGAAGTCGCTCAGTCGTGTCTGACTCTTTGTGACCCCATGGACTGTAACCTACTAGGGCTTCTCCATCCATGGGATTCTCCAGGCAAGAATACTGGAGTGGATTGCCATTTTGCACTCATCTCACAAGTTAGTAAAGTAATGCTCAAAATTATCCAAACCAGGCTTCAACAATTCGTGAACCATGAACTACCAGATGTTCAAGCTGGTTTTAGAAAAGGCAGAGGAACCAGAGATCAAATTGCCAACATCCGTTGGATCATTGAAAAAGCAAGAGAGTTCCAGAAAAACATCTATTTCTGCTTTATTGACTATGCTAAAGCCTTTGACTGTGTGGATCACAATAAACTGTGGAAAATTCTGAAAGAGATGGGAATACCAGACCACCTGAAGCGCCTCTTGAGAAATCTGTATGCAGGTCAGGAAGCAACAGTTAGAGCTGATCAGGTCATGGAACAACAGACCAGTTCCAAATAGGAAAAGGAGTACATCAAGGCTGTATNCAGACCTTTGTTGGTAAAGTAATGTCTCTGCTTTTTAATTCGTGTTTAGAATCAAACCCCATTCCCTCCAGAGATGCTCAGACAGCTCAAAAAACCTTGTGCACACCAGGACCCAGAGGCCCCATAGAGACTGAGAAAGCACTGTGTTAGAGCATCTCCTGTGGAGATACAGCTCAGCAGTGGACTACCAAAGGGGCAGGGACTCTGCGTGCAGCAGACATGGATATGGCCTAAGCCCTCTTGGAGGAGGTCACAATTAACCTCACCATAGAGCTGCCAGAACTTACACAGGACTGGAAAATAGATTCTTGAGAGCATAAACAGAACCTTGTGCCCACCAGGAACCAGGAGAAAGGAGCAGTGCCCACACAAGAGACCGACCTAGACTTGCCAGGGAGTTTCCAGTGCAGGCATGAGTCAAAGGTGGCCTGCTGCAGGGTTGGGGTCACTGAGTGTAGCAGTACAGGCATGGGACCTTTTGAAGGAGGTCACAGATATCTTCATTACTTCCACCATAGTTTGACCCCAAGTAAATAATAGGGAGGGAACAAAGCTCCACCCATCAACAGAAAATTGGATTAAAGATTTACTGAGCATGGCCCACAGAAGGTACACAGAAGAACTGTACAAAAAAGATCTTCACAATCCAGATGATCATGGTCTAGAGCCAGACATCCTGGAATGCAAAGTCAAGAGGGCTTTAGGAAGCATCACTACAAACAAATCTAGTGGAGGTGATAGAATTCCAATGTAGCTGTTTCGATCCTAAAAGGTGATGCTGTGAAAATACTGCACTCAATATGCCAGCAAATTTGGAAAACTCAGCTGTGGCCACAGGACTGGAAAAGGTCAGTTTTCATTCCAATCCCAAAGAAAGGCAATGCCAAAGAATGCTCAAGGTGAGGTGAGGTGAGGTGAAGTCGCTCAGTCGTGTCTGACTCTTTGTGACCCCATGGACTGTAACCTACTAGGGCTTCTCCATCCATGGGATTCTCCAGGCAAGAATACTGGAGTGGATTGCCATTTTGCACTCATCTCACAAGTTAGTAAAGTAATGCTCAAAATTATCCAAACCAGGCTTCAACAATTCGTGAACCATGAACTACCAGATGTTCAAGCTGGTTTTAGAAAAGGCAGAGGAACCAGAGATCAAATTGCCAACATCCGTTGGATCATTGAAAAAGCAAGAGAGTTCCAGAAAAACATCTATTTCTGCTTTATTGACTATGCTAAAGCCTTTGACTGTGTGGATCACAATAAACTGTGGAAAATTCTGAAAGAGATGGGAATACCAGACCACCTGAAGCGCCTCTTGAGAAATCTGTATGCAGGTCAGGAAGCAACAGTTAGAGCTGATCAGGTCATGGAACAACAGACCAGTTCCAAATAGGAAAAGGAGTACATCAAGGCTGTATATTGTCACCCTGCTTATTTAACTTATATGCAGAGTACATCATGAGAAACTCTGAGTTGGATAAAGCACAAGCTGGAATTAAGATTGCCAGCCAGCAGAAATATCAATAACCTCAGATATGCAGATGACACCACCCTTATGACAGAAAGTGAAGAAGAACTAAAGATCCTCTTGATGAACACGAAAGAGGAGAGTGAAAAAGTTGGCTTACAGCTCAACATTCAGAAAACTAACATCATGGGATCCGGTTCCATCACTTTATGGCAAATAGATTGGGAAACAGTGGAAACGGTGACAGGCTTTATTTTTTTGAGCTCCAAAATCACTGCAGATGGTGACTGCAGACATGAAATTGAAAGACACTTGCTCCTTGGCAGAAAAGATATGACCAACCTAGACAGCTTATTGAAAAGCAGAGACATTACTTTGCCAACAATGGTCCATCTAGTCAAGGCTATGGTTTTTCCAATGGTCATGTATGGATGTGAGAGTTGAACTATAAAGAAAGCTGAGCCCCAAAGAATTGTTGCTTTTGAACTGTGGTGTTGGAGAAGACTCTTGAGAGTCCCTTGGACTGCAAGGAGATCCAACCAGTCCTTCCTAAAGGAGATCAGTCCTGAGTGTTCATTGGAAGGACTAATGTTGAAGTTGAAACTCCAATACTTTGGCCACCTGATGTGAAGAGCTGACTCATTTGAAAAGACCCTGATGCTGGGAAAGATTGAAGGTGGTAGGAGAAGGGTTTGACAGAGGATGAGATGGTTGGATGGCATTACTGACTCAATGGACATGAGTTTATATAAACTCCAGGAGTTGGTGATGGACAGGGAGGTCTGGCATGCTGCAGTCCATGGGGTTGCAAACAGTCGGGCACAACTGAGCGACTGAACTGAACTGAACTGAGCATGGCCTCGCCCATAAGAACAAGACCCAGTTTCCCCCTCAGTCTCTCCCATCAGCAAACTTCCATAAGCCTCTTATCCTTCTCAATCAGAAGGCAGCCAGACTGAAAACCACAATCACAGAAAGCTAACCAATCTGATCACATGGACCACAGCCTTGTATAACTCAATGAAACTATGAACCATGACTTGTAGGGCCACCCAAGACAAATGGGCCATGGTGGGAAGTTCTGACAAAATGTGGTCCACTGGAGAAGGGAATAGCAAACCACTTCAGTCTTCTTGCCTTGAGAACCCTATGAATAGTACGAAAAGTATTATTTGTGTAGGTACTGGCTTAATGTACGTCTCCATCTTGACCCTCAATTTTGCAGGACCAAGGTCCCCACTGAGTGCTTCCCAGGTGGCTCAGTGGTAAAGAATCCTCCTGCCAATACAGGAGATGCTAGAGACATGGGCTCAAACTTTAGGTCAGGAAGATTTCCTGGAGTAGGAAATGGCAACCCACTTCAGCAGTCTTGTCTGGAAAAGTCCATGGACAGAGGAGCCTGGTAGGCTACAGTCCATGGATTCTCAAAGAGTCTGACCAGACTGAGTGTCCACACACATACACATAATGTCCCTATTATTCCATCCAGTGACTTCAGTTTGTCTCTGATATCAGAGAGCCATGGAACAACTTTGATGTTTGTAGCGTGATCTTAAGACTCTGTTTCTTTACTTGTTTACTAAGTCTTTGTTGGATTCCATTTTCTCCTCTCCTGTTTCTTACTCCCATTATCCCACCTCTAAAATAAAATGTGCTTAGTTCATACATAACTAAAGCAATATACAAAGCTTCTCCTTGATTCTTGGGCTTTTACTATATTTCACTATTCTCATGGAATTTTTGAAAGTTATTTAATTCAATATTTACATAACTATATTTATTTTTAAAGCACAGCTGCTCTTTTCCATATTTGACTATTTCACTTATTAACTGTTAATCCCATTACTAACCATAATATTAATAGCTGATCAGAATGTAATAAACTTTAAAAACATGGGAAAACCTTTTTAAAGAACTGGATGCCAAATATAATTCTTGCTTTGATTAAAATCCATTTTTTTAAAATATATTTTGAAATTATCTTAATCTAAAATGCAACCATAAATACCAAAACTGAAAACATACCATGTTTTAACTTCCTTTTCTAAGATTCTAAATATTAGACAAGTGCAACATTTTTATAATTACCAAGAAAACAGAAAGAGTTGAGGTAGTTCTCCTTTCATCATCAAAACACATTTTAGATGTTCTGTTTAGCAAGAATCTTGCCATAAATGAAATCCAGCTAAAACTAAATTAAGCAAAATGCAAATATATTCAGAGGTGAAAGTTGGATATATTTGGCTAGCTCCATGAGTTCCTCTCTGTCTCTCTCTGTCTCTCTAGGGCTTGCCCAATAGCTCAGTTGGTAAAGAACCTGCCTGCAATGCAGGGGACACCCGTTTAATTTCAGGGTTGGGAAGATCCGCTGGAGAAGGGATAGGCTACCCACTCCAGTATTCTTGGGCTTCCCTGGTGGTTCAGCTGGTAAAGAATCTGCCTGCAATGTGGGAGACCTGGGTTCCATCCCTAGGTTGGGAAGATCCCCTGAAGAAGGGAAAGGCTACCCACTCCAAATAGCCTGCCAAATAGCTGCCAAATAGCCTGCAACAATCTTTAGTTTCAGATCTTGTTATCTGCTATGAAAAGCATTCTTGAAACAGGTAGATACCGCAAGTATGTGTAAAGTTCAGTTCAGTTCAGTTCAGTGGCTCAGTCATGTCCGACTCTTTGCAACCCCATGAATCGCAGCACGCCAGGCCTCCCTGTCCATCACCATCTCTCAGAGTTCACTCAGACTCATGTCCATCGAGTCCGTGATGCCATCCAGCCATCTCATCCTCGGTCGTCCCCTTCTCCTCCTGCCCCCAATTCCTCCCAGCATCAGAATCTTTTCCAATGAGTCAACTCTTCACATGAGGTGGCCAAAATATTGGAGCTTCAGCTTCAGCATCATTCCTTTCAAAGAAATCCCAGGGTTGATCTCCTTCAGAATGGACTGGTTGGATCTCCTTGCAGTCCAAAGGACTCTCAAGTCTTCTCTAACACCACAGTTCAAAAGCATCAATTCTTCGGAGCTCAGCCTTCTTCACAGTCCAACTCTCACATCCATACATGACCACAGGAAAAACCATAGCCTTGACTAGGCAGACCCTAGTTGGCAAAGTAATGTCTCTGCTTTTGAATATACTATCTAGGTTGGTCATACATACATATCTAGGTTGCTTCCAAGGAGTAAGCGTCTTTTAATTTCATGGCTGCAGTCACCATCTGCAGTGAATTTGGAACAAAAAAAAAAAAAAAAAGTCTGACACTGCTTCCACTGTTTCCCCATCTATTTCCCATGAAGTGATGGGACCGGATGCCATGGTCTTCATTTTCTGAATGTTGAGCTTTGAGCCAACTTTTTCACTCTCCTCTTTCACTTTCATCAAGAGGCTCTTTAGTTCCTCTTCACTTTCTGCCATAAGGGTGGTGTCATCTGCATATCTGAGGTGACTGATATTTCTCCCAGAAATCTTGATTCCAGCTTGTGTTTCTTCCAGTCCAGCATTTCTCATGATGTACTCTGCATATAAGTTAAATAAACAGGGTGACAGTATACAGCCTTGACAT